>BQNB010071744.1:0-25269 GCA_026074375.1 Tanacetum coccineum
AGGTTGAGATGTTTATGGTTGAGTAATAGTGGGTGTGTGATGGGGATCAGTTGGATTTGCTGAACCTTTACCCAATTCTTGTTGGTTTTGTACCACCATTGTTGGAAATAAAGGTGTTACTCTTCTAGAAAAACCTTTGCCTACCCTTGTCATATTTCCAAATATCTTTTTAGTGTGAGAGGGTGCAATGTAAATTCTCTTGTAAGTTGACATATCATCAAGTTGTTGTTTTAAAAATACTTGCACAAACCTTGGATACATTAAAAATTTTCCAAACACATTATCCAAGTTTCTAACCATACCTTCAAAATGAACTTTGAAAAGTTGAATTTCTAATTTGTTGCTAAGCAGATAATAGCAGATGCCATAGTGCTACTAAACTCATTCCATGCAGTAGTCTTTGAACTTAGGCATTGTAGAATAGTATGAATCAGAAATTTCCATTGTGTAAAGAAGAATGACTTATAAAAAGTGAGCTTCTGTGAAATTTTCTCATACCCCATTAATGTAAGTTGTTCAAAAATAGTAGAGTTTGGTAAACAATCAATACCTTCCTCATCTTCTAGTTGAAGATCTCTTTTCACAGATGCTTCAGTGACAATTATCTTCTTACCATCTATGAGGGCATGTAACTGTACTTCCCCATTGATAGTTTTGGCCTTGACAGTAGACCAGAACTATTTGATACAAGAGATATATATAGTAGGATTAATCGTTAATGCATATCTTATAGGTTATGCATTCAGAAAATCCACAATTTGTTTAAACCCATCACTTTCTGGGGGTTTAGACAAAAATGCGACAATGTTATGAGTATCTGCAAACTTTAGAGTCATCATTTGTGTTAGGTTTTGATGATGGATGATAAAATTGAGTTAGGGTTTGTGATTAGAGAGTCTATGAAAGTATGAAATCGATTAAATGATTGATTGAAACCCTTAATCAAAGTATTTATGAAAATACCCTCAACAGCATTAACTTTCACCTAGCAGTAGTAACCCAGCAGTAGTAAGTTATGCCTAACAACATTAACTTAGAACCAACGGTAGTGAGTTATGCCTAGCAGCATTAACTCAGAACCAGCAGTAGCAAGTTATGCCTAGCAGCATTAACTTAGAACCAGCAGTAGTAAGTTATGCCTAGCAACATTAACTTTGAGTCACCAGCATTAACTCCAATTCCATTTTAAACAACTTTTCCATCATCAATTTAACACTTTTCTTTGCTTTTCTTGCAAAACGTTAGCCCAAAAACCAAGAAAACACAAGCCATAGCAATCTTTACAATTATTACAGTATTAATTATACCTAGCAGTATTAAGTATAACTAAGAGTAGTAACTCATCAGTATTAAGTATAACTAGCAGTACTAATTATACTTAACAGCAGAAACTTTTAATGACATGAATAACAGTACTAATTTATACAAAACTCTACAAAAACATAAAGAGATAAAAGACTTTAAAGATTCATCATTCCAATACTAACAATCAAATATTGAAATCTACTTACATCAAAAGCTTTTGTAAGCAAATCTGCAAAATTCTTGTCAGTATGGATTTTGACCATTTGAATCAATTTTTTTTCATTGCAATCTCTTAATTAAATGATGTCTCGATATCTATATGCTTTGTTTTTTAATGAAAAATAGATTTTTAATTATGCATAATAGTACTGTTATTGTCAATAAATATATTGGGTATGCATAAAATTTATACCTATTATCAAGTAGTGATTTTGTATACACAGCTCTAGTCCACGTAACCTGAAGCTACCACATAATAGCTTCTATTATGGGAATTTGCAACCACTGTCTGTTTCTTGCATGACATGATATTAATCTACATCCAAGGGAATGGGCAACCCTCTCTGTTTGTATACTTCTTATCCAAGCTATGCTCCTGTATAATTCAATATCTGTGTATGCTACCATAATCAAATGGAGAATCTTTTAGATACAAAGGCCTAATTTTGTGCTTGACCCTTTTAAGTATCTCAA
This sequence comes from Tanacetum coccineum, assembly GCA_026074375.1. NCBI lineage: Eukaryota > Viridiplantae > Streptophyta > Magnoliopsida > Asterales > Asteraceae > Tanacetum > Tanacetum coccineum. Next base: position 1,999 of record BQNB010071744.1, read on the forward strand.
AATCCTTTTTACAGCATTATAGGATGTGAAACCTTTGGATTGATTGGTATCTTGCAACATCATACACTCACATACTTACATGATGTTAGGTCTTAAGAGTAGAACATTAATGAACATTCATGACCTTATCATATGAACATCACTTATTCACCATCTTCATCACTTGATGCAGATCTTTGAGTTTCCATTGACCTATACATGTGAAACCTTTGGATTGACTTGGTATCTAGCACAGACACACACTATAAACACGATGTTAGGTCTTGAAGACGTAAGATACATTAATGAACCAATCATTAACCTATACATATGAACCTCTCACGTATTCACCATTCTTCATCCTTGAGCAGAGGCTTTTGAGTTTCCATTGGTGTGCTTGTAGTCTTGACTTCTGTAAACCTAAATTTCTTTAAAAATTTAGCAATATATTTATCTTGACTAATAAATATACCACCTTCTTCTGTGCATTGGTAATCCCAAGAAGAATGATATAGTTCTCCTTAGAACTCATCTTAAAATTTCTCATGCATCAACTTCTCAAATGATTTGCATTGCTTCCATTCTTTGTTGAACTTAAGATGATTATCTATCAACATAAACTTTGGACCAACAAAATATGTACTTTATGCCTTTTTGTTGAAACAACGTTTGTCAATTTCCCTCTAAAAACCCATTGTCCAACCAGATATGTTGATAAGGTTTCACTAAACAAGCTTAGGAGCTTGATGTTAGTACCATACAGTGCCTTTTCATCCTTTATTCTTATCAGGAAAGTCTTGGTATCTTCAAATCTTGGTTCTGGTTGACCATTCATACACCTCTTTTTCAATATTCATATAGAGAAATGCACTTTTTACATCCATTTGATACACCACAAAATCTTTAAATGATAGCAAAAGATAAAAACTAGCCCTAATGCTTAAATTCTTACAAAAAGGGGCAAAGACTAGTCAATCCTTCTTCTTGTGTATACCTTAAGAAAAACCATCTTGCTTTATTTCTTATCTCAATTTCCCATTTCACCATTTTTCTATTCCTGAAACCCATTTAGTGCCTATAGCCCTTATTCTATTTGGTTTTCTGAAACCATCTAAGATTCCAAAACTTCTTGTACTTGAATTCGTAGAAGCTCTTCCTACCATAGCACTCTATCCAGCTTTGATCCTTCAATGCATGAATTACCTTTTTTGGGTTCTTCCTGTGATAAAAAGCAAGCTAAAAAGCAGTTATTTGCAAGGTCTTTAATGGTTTGTTCTTTGTTAATACGTACTAACCAAACCCATGTTCCTTCAATTCTTTAACTTTGGTGTCTTGCTGATTGAAAATATCCAATCAATGTTCATGAGGATATCTTTATTGAATTCTTTAGTTTGGAAATAGAGTTTCTGACTTACGATTGTTGTTTCCAAATTGTTATGTCAGCCTCTGCACAATCGTTTTCATCATCTCTTAGGAGGTAAAATACTGCTATATCTTCACAAAAGCAGGCATATTTTGATCAAATGGAAGTCAATGTTGTTTTTCACACAGCTTTAACCTCATTTTTGCCAGCAACAGCAACATTCATCAGTATTAGTACTCGTTAACATTATATTCCTTCTCTTGTTCATTATAGGTCACTATTCTTTTTTTGGATCTTCATTCAACCTTCTTTCCATCTCACTTGAAGGTTTGGATCATCATCTTGTGTCCTCTTTGGATCTTGAGGTACGGATGGTTGATCACAAGCAGAAATTTTTGGTTGCAATATGTGTAATCTTTGACTGGTTATTGTCTCCTTTCTAAGCGGGGGGGGGGGTGGGGGGCGGGGAGGAGTAGGGTGGGGGGGGGGGGGGGGGGGGGGGGGGGGGGGGTGGGGTGGGGGGTGGGGGGGGGGAGGCGGTGGGGGAGGGGGGGCGCAGAGGGGTGGGGGGGGGGGAGGGGGGCGTAGGAGGGGCGCGGGGGGTTAGGGGGGGTGGGGGGGGGGGAGGTAAGAGGGAGGGGGATTTGCGTTTGGAGGGTGTGGGGTGACGGGTGTTCAGAGGGGGGGGGGGGGGGGGAGGGGGGGCGGGGGGAGGGGGGGGGGGGGGGGGGGAGGGTAGGGGGGGGGGTAAGGGGAGGGGGCAAGGGATTGGTCGGGGGAGGGGGGGGGGGGGAGGGGGGGGGGGGGGGAGGGGGGGGGTGGGGTGTGCTGAGGGGTGGTATGGGGAGGAGGGCGGAGGGGGGGGGGGGGGGGGTAAGGGAGGGGGGGGGGGGGATTGGAGGAGGGGGGCTAGGGGGTGAGGGCGGGGGGGGGGGGGGGGGTGAAGGAGGAAGGGAAGGGATGTTGTGGAGGTGATAGGGCGTGGGGGGTTAGGACTTTTAAAGGCGGGGGGGAAGGGGGGGGGGGGAGGAGGGGGTTGTGGGGGGGGATCAGGGGTGGGGGGGAGCGTGAGGCGGGGGGGAGGGGGGGCGGGGGAGGTGGGGGAGTTTGTGCGTGTTGGGGATTGGAGGGGGAGGGGGGGGGGTGGGGGGGTGGGCGGCCGTAAGAGGGGGGGGGGGGGATGTGGGGGGGTGGGAGGGGGGGGGGCGGGGAGGGGGCGTGGGGGTGGGTAATGGTAGGACAGGGGGGCGGGGGGGCGTTGGTATGGTGTTGCAGTGGTGGGGTTTTGTTGGAGCGGCGGGGGTAGGGGAGGGAGGGGGGGGGCGAAGTCGAAGGGAGGGGGAGGGGGGTAGGTGGGGAGGGGGGGGGGGGTGTGGGTGCGAGTGTGGGGGGGAGGGGGGGGGTGGTAAGGGGGAGGGGGGGGAAGGGGGGGGCGGGGGGGGCGTAGTTTAGTAGGGCGGGGGTGGGTAGGACGGGGAGGAGGGCGGGGGTGGGTGGTCAGGGGGGGGGGGGGGGGGGGTGTACGGGGGGGGGTAGGGGAGGGGAGGGCGGGGGGAGCGGAGGGAGGGGAAGGTTGTGGTGGTGAGGGTACGAGGGGAAGAAGACGCGGGAAAGGGGGGGGGGGGGGGGCGGGGAACAGGGGGAAGGATGGCGGGGGTGGGGGGGGGGAGGGGGGAGGGGGGGTTGGTTAGGGGGGGAGAAGGGTGGGGAAGGGGGGGGGGCGTGAGGGGGAGGGGGAGGGTGGGGGGGGGGGGAGGGGGGGGCGGATCGGGAGGGGGGGAGGTGGATATGGGAGGGGGGGGAGGAGTGTGGGGGGGAGGGGTAAGAGGAGGGATTTATGTTGGGGAGGGGGGGGGGGGGGGTGAAGGTGGCGGGGGGGGGGGGGAGGAGGGGGGGGGAGACGGGTGGGGGGAGGGGGGGGGAAGTGGGGTTGGGTCGGGGATGGAGGGGGGGTGGAGGTGGTAGGGGGGCGGGGAGGGGGGAGGGGGTGGTTTGGGGGAGGGGGGGGCGGGGGAGGGGAGGGGTAAGGGGGGGATAGGGAGGGATGGTGGGGATGGGGGGGCGGGGGGGGGGGGGGGGTGGGGGGGAGGTGCGGGGGGGGGGAGGGGGGGGAGGGGGTGGGAAGGGGGGGCTGGGGGGGGGGGGAGGGGGGGGGGGGCGTGGTATGGGGGACGGGGCTGGGAATGGAATCTGGTGCAATAGTGAGGCGGGGATGGGGGAGGGATTCTTTGGGGTGGGGGGAGGGGGGGGGGGGGGTTGGAGGGGGGGTAGAGGGTAAGGGGGTGGGGGGATGGTCTAAGGGTGGGGGATGGACTTGTGGGTGGGGGATCAGGGATTGGGGTGATAGGGGGAGGGGTGTAGGGGGTAGGAGCGGGGGGGGGGGATGAGGGGCGATGGTAAGGGATGGGGGGAATAAGGGGGCTTTGGGAGTTTGTAGGTGGGGGGGGTGGGTGGAGGGGGGGGGGGCGGGGGGTGTTGGGGGGGGGGGGGCGGGGGGGGGAGGGGGGGGGGGCGGAGGGGGGGGTGGGGCGGGGGGGGGGAGGGGGGGTTGTGGAGGGGAGGGGTGGGAGGCGGTGGGGGAGGGGGAGGGGGGGAGGAGGCGGTAAGGGGATACTGGTGGGCTATGTGGTGATGGGGGGATGGGGGGGCGGGGGGGGGGGGGGGGGAGGGGGGTCGGAGCGGTAAGATGGAAGGGATGTGTCCGTAGGAGGGGGGTGGTGCGGGGTTTGAGGGTTTAGGATGGGGGGGGGGGTAGGTGGGAGTGGGGGGGGGGGGGTCGAGGTGGTGAGGGGGGGGGGGGATGTAAAGGGGGTAAGGGTAGGGGGGGAGGGGGGGGGGAGGGGCGGGGAGTGGGAGGGGGGGGAGGTGGGTAAGGGGGGGGGCGGGGGATGGGGGGGGGGGGGTGGGTTTTTAGCGTGGGGTGGGGGGGGGGGGAGGGGGGGGAGAGGGGGGGGGGTACGGAATTGGGGTGAAGGAGGGGGGGGGAGGTGGAGGGGGGGGGGGGGGGGAAGGGGTGGTTGCAGGGGGGGTGGGGGGGGGCGTTTTACCGTTATCGGGGGGGGCGGTGGTGGGAAGGTTGGGGGGGATGGCACTGGGGGGGGGGGAGCGGGAGGGTGGGGCCGGGGGGAGCGGGGCGAGGGGAGGAAGGGGGGGGAAGGGGAGAGAGGGGGCGGGGGGCGGGGGGAGTGGGGTTTGGGGGGGGGGGGGGTGGGTCGGGGGGGTGTTGTTTCGGGGTGGGTTGTGTTGGCGTAGGGAAGGTGAGGAGGGGGGGGAGGGGGGGGGGGGGGGGAGGGGGGGGTGTTTTGGAGGTAGGGGTGCAACTACATGGTGGGTGATAGCCTTGTGGGGTGGCGTTGGCGTGTTGGTGTTGGCGGGGAATGGGGTGGGGTGGGTACGGGGTGGGTAGGTGGGATGGGTGGGGCGGGGGGTGGGTGGGGAAACAAGGGGATGGGGCGGGGGAGGGGATGGGGAGGCTGATAGGGGAGGGGCGAGGGTACGTGGAGCGGGTGGATTTTTTTTCTTTTAATTGTGTAGGGGGACCACCGGCACATGCTTGATGCATGGGGGGGGTAAGGGGATTTATTTGGGGGGGTTGGGACGATTTGTTGGATGTGATGGTGGGAGGGAATCGGTGAGGCTGGCAGGACTGATTGTGATTTGTGAATTGATGAGGTGACTTAGTTAACGTAATTATGGGTGGGGGGCTGGGGGCGTGGCAGATAGAAGGTATATAAGGTAGTGGATTGTGTTTCGGGTTGGGGTGTTTGGGGGGGGGGAAGTAGGTGAAGGTGTGTGGGGGCGTAGTGTGGTAGTAGGTTAGGAGGGGTAAGAGGGGAGAGTAGAGGGTTGGCGTAGGGTCGTGGCTGTATTGAGGTTGCAGTTTTTGTTTAGTTGTTTAAAAGTGTTTTGATTGTTGTTGTTTAAGGATATGGATAGAAAGGAAGGGGAAAGAGGGGGGGGTCATGTGTTGTTTTGGGGCAAGACCCAGCAGTTTGGCGAAGCAAGTTCGCGTTGTTGGGTGGCCTTTGGGGGTGGTGTTTTGGTTGTTGGGGGGGCAGGTTCAGGTTATTGATATAAATTTTGCGGGGGAGATGGTTTAGGTACAGGTTGTGTTTCTATCTTTGGAATTAATTGTTAATATTGGGGGTCTGTTGGGTCTTGTGTGTTTCTTGGTTTTTTTTGTGCTGTCCTGGACTTGATTTTAGCAGTGTGCGTCTTTAATTTTCCTTTATAACTACTTATCACTCCTATCATTTTTTGTTTGTACCATTAGCAAAGCAGTATTATCTGCTCTTTGCTTTCTGCCTTAATAAAATGTAGTTTGGCATCTTCGTTAGGAATCATGCTTTAAGCAAGTCCTTAGCAGTCAGTACTTTTTAAAAGTCTCTTAATTATGCGCGACCTTCTATTCCCTCCCTATTTTATTTTTCCCTATCTAGCAATCTCCTATTTTGTTTGAGGAAGTTCTAGCTACACTAAATTGTCTTTTCTTTAAAGTAACCTTAATCTACAAAACTGATTCATTTCTTTGTTTTTGAACTTCAGTTCCCCATTATCACACAATAATCACTATTACCTTGTGATCTCTAGATTTTCTTTTCCTGTGGTTATATAGGACTTAAGAATGCCATCGTTGCATCCTCTTGTAGCTAGAAAGAAAAAACCCGTATAAACCTACTGTATTCATCTATTGACAACTAGGAAATACATTTTCTTTATTATATTTTTACCAATTGTTGTTTGGAACTAAAAAAGTCCATATGAAAAATATGCTAAAGGAAACAAAAGTAAAAAAAAATTTAGACTGGATTGAGTTTTTGTTTTAGACTTTCAAGTGGCTCTAATCTCTACATTCCTTTTTGCCATACTCTGTGCTGCTTTCCCCTTTTGAAAAGACAAACAGGTTTGTTCATTTTCAAAGTTTAATGAAGGGTAAAACCTGATATACAAGATTTCCCTATACCAATTGATTTATATAAGTTTTAAAATTTAATGTGGACTAAGCCTTCTTATGCCAAAGTTTAGATTCATCAGATGTTGCTTTTGCCAAAATGCAGTTATTAAACCTACTTTAGGAACTATGTTCTTTTAAATTAACACTTTAAATATTTTTCTTTCTAGGAAACTCTAAGTAAAAATTGGACTTTTCATTAATTAACGTATGTTTAGAGATATTAAAACAACACCATTCAGTGTTAGTTAAAAAAGATCTCTATTCTTTTATATCTCACATTTGTAAGACACTAAAGAGATTAAACTTTAACTCTCTCATAAAATACACATTTTCAAAATCTAGATTACTAGTTTTAATGATACCTTTTCTTGTGATTTTCCCTCTTTTAGGGTTCCCTCCAAAAGCAACATATCCTCCATCTATCTCTTTATAGTCATTTTCCTGTGTAGGGAGGTGGAACTGCATTATAGCCTAAACATTTCTTGCAATTGTCAACTATCTGATGCTCTATGATCTTGTTTAAACTTTTAGATGCATTTTCAAATTTGTCTACATTAAATTGAATGCCATCGTTTTCTTTTTGAACTATTTCAAGCTTCTTCCTAAGCTCTCCAATAGTTATTTCTCCTACTTGAATATTCTATTTTAAGCCATTAAATTTTTCTACATAAACAGACTCATTCTTTTTATAAAATTCAAGTTTTTCTTCCACTGATTCTAAACTTGTTTTATAACCTAAAACCATTATTAACTAGATTTCTCCTAACTCTTAATTAGTTGATCATTTTGAGATTTAAGTAACTTAACAGTTTCCATACAAGATTATCTGAACAATTTGAATCATTGGATACCTCTGAGTCAGAACTTGGAGATGAGTAAGCCATGAGTGCATAATTAGGCCCTTCCTCTGCCTGATCACTCCAGTCATATCCACCAAGACCATCACATGACATCAAAGCTGTGGAAATAGATGTTTCTACAGGCACGTTCCTTCTTGAGCTCTCCTTATTCTTGTTGTCTTAATTTCTTTGAGCTCTGCACTCCCTAGCAAAATGTCCTTTCTAGGGAAGTTGTAGCAAACTCACATTGGACTTATCAAAACTAATAGTCTCATTACCATTAACAGTAAGCTTCCTTTTTGTATTCTTCAAAAACCTCCTAGCCCTCATAGTCAGCATGGCCATTTGCCATCTCAAATCCATCTTTTTTATGTCATCAGGATAGATTTGTTGCAAGTCCTCATGTGCAAGTTGAGGACTATTTGGTTAACTAGCAAAGAATGAACAAATAACAGCATCACTCAAGTTATCAATATTTGTAGAGTTAGCAGTATTAACTTGAGTGCTAGCAGTAGAAACTCAATTAGCAGTATTAAGTGTTTCATTAGAGCCGCTAGTGTTGTTATTTGAAGAGGACACAAAAGCCATGTTTTGTGTGCTTGAACTTGAACTAGACATTCTTTTGACTTCTGGTTCATACAGCTTGAGGTTGTTGTAGAGATCATCCATGCTCATTGTATCCAAATCAGCTTTATTTCTCCACACAACAACATGTGTGTTCCACTCAGGTGACAAGCTTCATAATAACTTTTGATTAACATCTTCTTGTGAAATATTTTCATCCAAAAGCTCCAACTGACTCACAAGATTTTGAAGCATATCAAAGGTTTGATCAAGCATCTCTGAGCTTGAAGCAGTGAAGTTTTCATATTGCTGTTTTAAGAGATTTCTTTGAGTCTTCTTAGTAGCTGCATTCCCACTAAATCTCTTTTTACAGCTTCCAACAACTGCTTAGCATCCTTAATAGAGTTAAACTTTAACTTATGTTCATTGGGAATGCCCATCAATAAAGTACTTCTAGCCTTTACTTCTAATCTTCTCTAAGCCTTATCTTCAACAGATGTAATAGGCATAACTGTCATAACACCTTCTACCATTTGTGTTTTTGGCAAGGTTGCACCATTTTCTATGACTTCCCACAGTGCATAGTCTATCATCTAGATGTTCTTAGAGCTCTACACTCCCTAGCAAAATGTCCCCTCTTGTGGCATTTGTAGCACTCCACTTTGGACTTATCAAAACCAATAGTCTCATTGCCATTAACAGTAAGCTTCTTTCCTATATTCTTCAAAATCCTTCTAGCCCTCATAGTTAACATGGCCATTTGCCATCTTAAATCCATCTCTTCTATGTCATCAGGATGGATTTGTTGCAAGTCCTCATGTGCAAGTTGGGGACTATATGGTTGACTAGCAATGAATGAACAAATAACATCATAACTCAAGTAATCAATATTTGTAGAGTTAGTAGCATTAACTTGAGTACTAGCAATAGTAACTTCATAAGCAGCATTAACTACTTCATTAGAGCTGCTAGTGTTGTTATTTGAAAAGGACACAAAAGCCATGTTCTGTGTACTTAAACTTAAGCTAGACATCCCTTTGACTTCTGGTTCATACACCTTGAGGTTTTTATAGAGATCATCCATGCTTAATGTTTCTAACTCAGGTTTATTCCTCCACACAATAGCATGTGTGTTCCACTCAAGTGACAAGCTTCTTAATAACTTTTAATTAACATCTTTTTGTGAAAGCTTTTCATCTAAAAGCTCCAACTAACTCACAAGATTTTGAAGCCTATCAAAGGTTTGATCAAGCATCTCTGAGCTTGGAGCAGTGAAGTTTTCATATTGCTACTTTAAGAGATTTCTTTGAGTCTTCTTAGTAGCTGTATTCCCACCAAATCTCTTTTCTATAGCTTCCAACAACACCTTCGCATCCTTTATAGAGTTAAACTTTAACTGATCTTCATTAGGAATGCCCATCATTAAAGTACTTCTAGCCTTCACTTCTAATCTTCTTTGAGCCTTATCTTTAGCAGATGTAATAGGCATTACTTTTTCAACACCTTCCATAACTACTGTTTTTAGCAAGGTTGCACCATTCTCTTTGACTTCCCACAGTGCATCGTCTATCATCTGGATGTATTGTTCAATCCCCATCCACTCAAACTCACCAGGTTTGATGATGGGAATTTTAGATGTAGCAACCATGTGTGCAGAATCTTGATCCATATCTTCTAGCAAAGTTTCTTAAAGCAACAAGCTCTAATACCACTTGTTGGATCCCACTTCAATAGATTGAATTCCTTAATCTTGTATAAGGATTAGTTATATTAGATAAATCTAACATAACTATAGTAGAAACTTTGTTTGAATGTATTAAAGATTATGTGGAATCTAATCTTTAATATTAAGAAGAACTAGCAATGAAACCGTAATTATATAAACATATAATTCAACAAACAAAAGCTCCAATATTATTAATAATACGAATACTCTTAAAGTATTAGGGTTACAAAGACCTTGAAACTATGACAATTCTATGAATGACTCATATTGGTATGGTGCATCTTGGTGTTTTTGGTGTATCAATCTCTATGCCCTAGGACCTCCTTTTATACACCAAGGAGTCCTAAATGGCTTACAATACTTTCCTAAAAATATCAAATCTTAAAAAAAATAAGTTATACATATCTTTTACACAAATAACTCATATAAATCACATAAGCAGTACTAACTAACTCAGCAGTACTAAATTCTTCACTAGCAACATTAACTCCTTCAGTAGCATTAACTTTATACTAACAGTAGTAACTTTTGTATTGGTAGTAGTAACTACTTAGCATTTTTCTTCTAAGTCTTTGAGCAGTACTAATATGCACTAGTAGTAGTAACTTTACACTAGCAGTACTAGCTGTGTACTAGCAGTAGTAAACACTTAGCATTTTTCTTTGAAGTTCTTGAGCTGTACTAACACAACTAAGAAGCATTAACTCTGATATGAGCAGCAGTAATACTAGCAGCATTAAGAAGGCTTTTAATCCCAACAAGGGCTCATGCATGGCCCTTCGTCACCCCTTCGAATGTTTTACATCTTCTTGATAACGTGAATTTAAGTGATTATTGTTTGAAGGACTCATGCGTAGCCCTTCATCACCCCTTCGAACATTTTACATCTTCTTGATAATGTGAATTTAGATGATTATTTTTTGAAGGGCTCATGCGTGGCCCTTCGTCACCCCTTCGAACATTTTACATCTTCTTGATAACGTGAATTTAGGTGATTATTTTTCAAAGGGCTCATGTGTGGCCCTTCATCACCCCTTTGAACGTTTTACAAGGAACATAAGGCTCATGTGTGGCCTTTTTCCAAAAATGCGAGGTCTTTAACCAAATCCATTTTCATTGATAGTGTAGAAAGATTTATATCATTTTAATTATGAACACTTAGTTTGCTACACTGTAATGAGGATTTAACAAGTGAATCTATTGAAGGACTTTAAAATAAATAAGGAATAGTGGTTCTTAGACATATAACTTATGTAAGTTTGTTCCGTTCCATGTTCGGTCAATTGCTTCACCAGATAACATTTCTAACTTATAAGCTTCATATCTGTAGGCTTTCCTTATCGGAGCACATATGTGCCTGGTTTGAACGTGAATGGCTTAACATTCTTGTTATAGTAGCCTTCCAGCTTCTGTTTGTAATGGGCTTCTTTTATCGAGGCCATTTCCCTCCTTTCTTCAAGGATGTCCAGGTCTTCTCGTTGCCTTTTTTCGTTTTCTTTAGGATTAAAGTCTTGATCTCTCTTTGTTTCCACACTTATTTCTATTGGGATGACGGCTTCCGAGCCATAGGCCAGGCTAAAGGGGGTTTCTCCATTGATGGACTTAGGCGTTGTTCGGTGTGCCCATAGAACTTACGGTAACTCATCGATCCATACTTGGTGTGCTTTTCCAAATCTTCGCTCCATTCCTTTGATAATTTCTCTGTTTGTTACTTCTGCCTGTCCATTTTCCTAGGGGTGATAGACAAACGTAGATGCTTGGAGCGTTCCTAGTTTTTTACAGAATACTAGGAACGTACCTTCTACAAAAAATTTTCCCATTGTCTGGGATTATTACTTGAGGCCTTCCGAAACCGCACACTATGTGTTCCCATACGAACTTTTCCATGTGTTTCCTAGTTGTTGATATGAGCGGCTTCGCTTCGACCTATTTTATGAAGTAATCTATGGCTACCACTAAAAACCTTGCACCTCCAGGTGCTGTTGGCAGAGGGCCTACTATATCAATTCCCCATTATGAGAAAGGCCAGGCTGACATAATGGATGTCATTTCCTGTTTCGGTTTCCTAGGTACCGAAGAATAGATTTAACAGGCTTTACATTTCTAAATTAATTCTTTGGCGTCTTTATGCATGGATGGCCAATAATATCCCAACCTTGTTATCTTTGATACCACTAACCTCGAGCCTGAATGCATTCCATACGACCCTTCGTGTACTTCTTTTATGATGTTATTGGCCTGCACTGGTCCTACACACCTTAACCATGGTGACAAGTATGATCTTTGGTACAACTTTTCTTCTATCACCTTATATAATAGAGCTTTGATGCGTAGTTTTCTTGCCTTTTGTGGGTCATCAGGTAGGGTTCCCGATCTCAGGTGTTCTTGAATAGGTGTCATCCAACTGTCTCCTACTTCTTAGACTATGTCTATAACTCTCTTTTCGCGACACACTTGTTTTGTATGACTTTGACTAGAACTTCTTTCGTGAGTTTGGAAAAGGTCATTGATGCTAGTGCGTTAAGGGCGTCTGCTTTCTTGTATTGTTCTTTTTTAATGTGTTCGATCGAGTAACTATGAAAACTTGACAGTAGACCTATCGTTTTTTCTAGGTATTGTTTGATAGTCGGTTGTCTGGCTTCAAAAAGCCCTTTGACTTGATTTGCTACTAGTTAAGAATCTACGAAGATGATTAGTTCTCGTATTTCCATTTCTTTTGCTATGCGCAATCCTGCCAGGAGTGCTTCATATTCTGCCACGTTGTTGGTTGTTTCAAATTCAAACCTCAATGCATATGTATATTCTTTTCCTTCTGGGCTGACCACCATCAGACCTGCCCCTAAACCATCAGAGCTTGAGGCTCCATCAGTAAATAGTTTCCATGCATTTTCAGGTTCCAGTTCTTTTCTTTTGACTTCTTTGTTATTTGCTTCCTTGCTTTCTGGGAGTGGTGTTTCTGCCAGAAATCAGCTAATATTTGTCCTTTAATCGAGTTCCTGCCCCTGAATTCGATTTCATACTCTCCCAATTCAATATCCTATTTAGCTATACGGCCTGATTTTTTTGGTTTTGCCAGAATTTGTTTTATGGGTTTGTCGCTGAGGACTAGTATCGGGTAAGCTTGGAAATACCTCTGAAACTTTCTTGCAGCATACACAAGGGCGAGTATAAGTTTTTCTAATTCTGGATACTTCAACTCAGCTTTGTGTAATGTTCAGCTTACAAAGTATACGGGGGTTTGTTTCTTTCCCCTTTCTGTCACTAGTACTGCGCTCACGATTTCTTCTGAGGTTGCGAGGTACATTATTAGAGTTTCTCCCTTTGTTAGTATGACCATCGTTGGTAATGACTCTAGGCATTCTTTCATTCTTCAGAAGGCTTCGTCTGATTCTTTCGTCTATTGAACCATCTTTTTGCTCGTATAGCTTCTCAGAGTTTTCATGAAAAGGAGTGTCCTTTCTGCGCTCTTTGAGAGAAACCTACTCAGGGCCGCTATCTTTTTGTTGAGATTTTGCATCTCGCTAACTGTTCAGGGAGGTTGTAGGTTTGATACAACTTTTACCTTAGAGGGGTCTGCTGGGATTTATTGATTTGATGATATAAAAGAATGAAACAAAAGGGTCTAGTTCAACATTATTAAATTCTAGAAGTTGGAGGATTCTAGAAGACTTGCTTAAAAAGATAAAGATCAAGTTTAGGAAAGATTTAGTTTCCTAATACAATTAGATTTACTTTGTAAGTCTAGATGGACTCTATATATAAAGAGATCATTAGACATTGTTTTTTGTGTGTTTTAAAGGTGTGTTAATCATGTTTTAGGAAAACATCAACGATCTCACCACTTGAGATTGTTTCCCTTTGTACGATTTACATGAGATCGTTTGAGCCCTAAGGTCAAGGTATCTTTGATCCCTGTTATAGTTAGGTAACATGTTCTATCATGATCAAATAGAATTAGGGATTATGTGAATGTAAACCTTGTTCAATAACATTGTTCTTGTTCTTATTCTGCTGAGCAACATACAAACTTTGTTATTTTCGTTCTTATAGATCCTAGATGAGTTTATAACGATCTTCACAATTGGTATCAGAGCCAAGTGGCTCATGATCTATGATCTACAAGGTTTTATAATCGAAGAAAGAAGATTCTATATTCAAAGAAACCTAAAAAATTCGATTTTGGTTTCTATTTTCATCACTTTCTGCACAGCTGTGGTAAAAAGGGGATATCTCATTCGCTAACCGTTGGATCTTAATGAAATTTTTATTGAAGGTTCTTTACTCATAAAGGCATATTCTCACGGGAGGGATCTTCAATCTGAGATTTTAATTGAAAGATATAAATTTTTGAAATCTGCTGCAAGAAAGGTTGAAGTTGGTATGGTTTTACTTCTCTTTCATCATTGTTTTTAATAGTGTTCTTGTTATTGTTATTGGAAGTTTTTCTTTGAACACTTGGGTATTAAAGAGAAGGTATTGAGGAATGAAGAGGATAAAGATGTTTATGAAAATTAGAGTTTTAATTCTTAAATCATTTTTTTAGAAACCCTAATTTCTAAAAACCTCAAAAGTTGATGATGAATACGAAGTGTAATCACTGTAAAGGTGATATGAAAGTGGAAGCTAAGAGTTCGAGTTCAGGTTCTTGTGGAAAGTTTTTTTGAAGTGGTTATCATTAGAAGTTTCTACTGCTTCATACATGGTTACTACTGCTTGATAAAAGTTAATACTGCTAGTTAGTAGTTAACGCTGCTAGTGTATTTTTACTACTGCTCAACCATTTTAATGCTGCTCTTCATTGTTACTACTGCTTGGTATCAATTACTACCGTTAGTCATTTTTAGTACTGCTCTTCATGGATGGTACTACATGGTATTCGTTACTACTGTTGGTTAGTTATTCGTATAGATTCTTATGGTTGATTCTATTACTTTTGGTCACGAGATGGTTAACATATTGGTTTCACAAGAAGAATATGATAAAGTGTTTAACCATTTGGATATGTTAAATGCACCACTTGAGGGGAAGTGTTTAACCTTATTACTACTGCTAAGTCATTATTACTACTGCTAGTTTAAGTTTCTACTACTTGAATTTATTTTTCTTATTGTGCGTCATAAAGGGTAATTTAAGACATTGGAAAGCTTGGATTAGAAGTTTAATCTATGGTTTGTAGTTGTAAAGATCAAAGTTGCATATGTTCACCGTCCCCTAATGGATAATGACAAAAAGGGGAAGATATTATAAAGATGATATGATATGATTTGCAACTTATTAAGTGTGGTGGCATGGTATGGAACAAGAATTGATGACTTCATTGTGTTAAAGAAGTATCAACAAGTTCAAAGGAAATCTTAAGTTAAGGAGAAGATTAAAATCTGTTTGTTTCATTCATGGAAGATCAGATTTGAAGATGTACAAGATGTTTAAGTGCTTAAGTTGAAGATAAAGCTTATTATTCAATAGAGGAAGATTGCTGAAGATTAAGCTACTATGGATCATCTTGGAATCAGTTTACTATTTGTTTTGTCATCATTAAATAGGGGAAGATTGTTGGGATTTATTGATTTGATGATACAAAAGAATGAAACAAAAGGGTCTAGTTCGACATTATTGAATTCTAGAAGTTGAAGGATTCTAGAAGACTTGCTTAAAAAGATAAAGATTAAGTTTAGGAAAGATTTAGTTTCCTAATACAATTAGATTTCCTTTGTAAGTCTAGATGGACTCTATATATAAAGAGATCCCTAGACATTGTTTTTGTGTGTGTTAATCATGTTTTAGGAAAACACCAATGATCTTACCACTTGAGATCGTTCCCCTTTGTACGATCTACATGAGATCATTTGAGCCCTAAGGTCAAGATGTCTTTGATCCTTGTTACAGTTAGGTAACACGTTCTATCATGATCAAATAGAATTAAGGTTTATGTGAATGTAAACCTTGTTCAATAACATTGTTCTTGTTCTTATTCCGCCGCACAACATACAAACTTTGTTATTTTCGTTCTTATAGATCCTAGATGAGTTTATAACAATCTTCACAGGGTCTAATCTTATACCCTGCTTCATAATGAGATGGCCCGAGTATACTCCTTCTTTTACTCCGAAGGAGCATTTTTTGGATTAAACTTCAGGTTAATTGTCCGGAGCTTTTCGAGGGTTTCAGTGATGTTGGCCATCATTTCTTCTTCGGAGTCGCTCATTATTACCATATCATCGGCCGGTAACTTCCCTATTTCTTCCCATCTGGTGATCAAAAACTTTGTCTATGAGCCTTTGATAGGTGGCCCCTACATTTATCTGGCCGAAGGGTAATCTTTTGTAACAAAAAACCCCTTCTCGTGTAAAAAATGCTATTTTTTCTTCATCTTTTTCCGCTATGGGGATCTGGTGATACCCTTTGTAAGCATCCAGAAAGCATTTCAGGCTATTTTTCTTCATCTTCCTCCGCTATAGGGACCTGCGGGTAATGGGTGAGGCTCTCTTATGCATGCTTTGTTTATGTTTATGAAGTCTACACGCAACTTCCATTTCTCATTGTCTTTTTTCACAACCATGAGATTTGATACCCACGTCTGGTACTTAACTTCTTGTAAAATCCCCGCTCCTGTCAATTCTTCTACATGGCTGTAGATCACTTCATTCCTTTTCGAGGCTAGGCTTATCTTCTTTTGCTTTATTGGTTCTGCATGGTTAAATATGTTTATTCGATGTTCGGAATTGAAAGTTTCCCCTTCAATCATTAATACTCTTGGTACCCCTGTTATGTGGGCCGAGGTCCATGCGAAGACGTCTATATATCTCTTTAAGAGATCACGTAGCCTTATCTTTATTCTTGTTGGTAACTGTCTTCCTATCGTAATCTTTTGTTTTAGGTACTTGTCATTTATCACAACCCTTTCTTCTGTATCTATGAAACTGAGGATGATTTCTTCATTGCCTTGGTATTTATTGGTTGAGCCATCATCTTCTTCTTTTGGTTTCTGTGAGTTATACTCCAAGAAGATGGTACCAATACCTCTGGGCATGTGAAATTTTATAGCTCCATGGACTGTCGACACTACGATCCCTATTTGTTGCATAGCGGTTCTTCCAAGCAGTAATTTGTGTGGTGAATCCGCTTTTACGATTATGAATGTGAGTGTTTTCGTTACCGTGATGAGGCCTTCCATGATCGTAATCTCTAAGGGTATTTCTCCCAATGGCCATGACTGTTCTCCTGAGAAGCCAACAAGAGGAGTGTTTGAGTCTACTCGAAGGGATCTGATTGACGGTTTCAGTTTCAAGAAGCAATGTTCATATATCACTTCACACAAACATCCCCCATCTAGGTATACTCTGTTTACTTACCTTCCTGATATGTATGCTTTGATTACGACAGGGTCTGCTGATCTGACATTCAGAAGGGGTGGGTAGGTGATTTCCCCCATCTCGCCCTGATTCGCAGGCCTCTTTTTCTTGTTGCGGTCTTTTCTGCTTATCATAAGAACATAAGCTTTGTCAAGTATTGGCTTCTTTTCTTCTTTTTTCTTTCTTCCGAGCGAGTACCAGTGGTCTTTTCTTTTTTCTCTTTCACCTCTTTTACCAGGTAAGCAAGCTGCCCTGATTTGACTGCTTCTTCTATTTGGTGTTTTAATTCTCGACATTAGTTTGTTTCATGTCCATAGTCTTCATGGAAATGGAAATATCTGGTCTTGTCCTAGGACCAGTTGGCTTTAGGAAACCGTGGAGGTTGTTCGAAAGTCTTGGTTACTTTTTCTTTAGCGAGGATCTCTCTGGGACTTTTGACCAGATTAGAGAGTAATTTATGATTTTGTCCCTTGTAAGAGGAGAATCGTCCTCTATCATTTTGCCTGATGTTATTACCCCAAGAGAATTTATTTGATCTTTCGGAATCGTCCATTTAGTTGTTTAAAATACCATTAGTGGCCACTTCTCTTGCTTCAACCCAGGTATAAGCCTTCTCCATTAGACCTTTGTAAGTGGATGAAAGGTATGTGGAGAGTTGTTTGACCAAACTTCATGTTCTCAAACAATGAACGAAGCCGGAAATTCATTGTTCCTCAAGTAAACCCAGGATCTGCAAGGTATCATCCGTATACCTGGTGATGAAGGCTCGAATGCTTTTGCCTTCTCTTTGTTTAATGTTATGAACCGCCAAGTGTGTCTTTGTGAATTTCTTTCGTTGACTGAAGTGTGACCGAAACTTGGCTTTTAGATCCTCGTAGCTAAGGATGCTACCCGTTTTTTGACTATTCCATTATATGCTGGCGGAATCTTTGAGGGTGTATGTGAACATGTGGCAAGCTACGGGCATCAACCATTTCTACATGCGGATAGCCCCTTCAAAAAGGTGCAAAAAATTATCAGGGTCCCTTTTCCCATCATAAGAACCAATATGGGATGGCATTTTTAGTCCGTCCAAAAGAGGATAATCCTCGATCCAGCAAACAAAAGGGGTTACGGAACCTGCAGAGTTTGTGATTAGAATGTAGAATTTGGGTACACAGGCATATTTGGTGGTGCGTACATGGGCTGTGTATAGAAAGGGTAGCTACTTGAAGGAGTAGCAGTGGGATGCATAGGTCTATTATATGAAGGTATGCTATTGTTGGTAAAAGCCTGCTGTATATACCCCCTTAATGATGATAGGTTAAGGTGCCCCCAACTGGGGGATTACCAATATGGGTCTAAAAAGGGAGATTCGGAGCTTGTCCATGGATAAGGCTCGCAGATGGTTGAGAGTAAAGGTTAACATGATTAGCACAAGTCCATAAGTAATATCAAACTACTATGTTATGAAAGGCTATCAAGGTGGCGATAGAAGCTAACTCATTAGTATGGAGGTTTCCCCATGTCAATTGAAGGCAAATGGCCTCCCTGTACGAGGTTAAAGGATTGAACGTTGATGGGGGTTGACTGTTTTTGTTTCTTCCCAAGTGAGCCGCCAAAGGTGGGGGAAGATTCACCCCCTATTTTCACCTTCCCTCGCTTCAATCTTCGAAGGCCTAATACCTTCGACATTCCTTCCCTTCTTGTTTCCTTCCCTGTTTGGTGCATCCTCGAATCCCACAACCCTTTCTCGTTGTCTGCGAACCCCGAGGGACCTAAGTCGGAGGGTCGGAGTAGCTTCCCTGCGAGGCTCAGGCCTTGGTTCCATTTCTCGCTCTTCATTATAGTCCTTACTGAAGTATTCGAGTTCAGTTCGGAGGTCTTCATTGCGTATCTGCCTTCGTCGTTCTCTTAAGAGAGATTCAAGGATTTCATAATTTGCTTCTACAAAGGCATGGCTAATCGTAGGGTTAGGATTAGTCGAAGTGGAAGCATGATATGCAAATGGCGTATTTTTAGGAGTAGTGGCAGAAACACGGTACTAGTTACAGATAGTCTTTCGCTAGTTACATTGTTTTGGTAAACTGGTGGAGGTGTTTTTGAGAACTCATGGTGGCGTCATATTCACTTCCGTTTAGTCATTCCGGAATAAAAGTAGAGTTGTTTTGAGGTTATTTGGCTTGGTTAGGATGGGACTAATTGTTGCGTTCCCACGGATGGCGCCACTGATTGTGCAAATATAGGCACAATCAGGCCTCAATGAGATCGAAGGGTTCTTTAGGTGATTGCTGAGTTGCCAACCTGAATACCCGTGTGTCATCACAAATGAAAATACAATTTTAAGTGAAGCACAGGGGGAGTCCTGCGAATCACATCCGGCCATGAGAGTAATAAGTTGCATTGAGGTATTTTGTTAAAGTATGCATTAGCATACGTACGGTGTGTAAAAGTTCTGACAATATCTAGATCCCATACCATCTATCTATAGGTGTAAAAATGAAACGGGACAAGGCTTAGCACATATACCAGTAATCATGGGGGTGTCCCATGATTTAAGGGGTGATTCTTAGGGTTGTGTACTATGATCTCTATTTTGACAGGAATACCTTGATAGAGATGGAGAACGTGGGTTTGACTATCTGACATTCACTCTAGTTTCGTCCGAAGCACCCGCAAGAGGGTAGGGCATCGCGTGGCTGATTCCTATGCTAGTAACCATTACCGAAGTTTGTATGTACGCCCATTCGAAAATAGTCGAAGATTATTAGATAAATAGGGAGAAGAACCGTTCTGGCCCTCTAAAGGGGAGGCCTTCGAGCCGGAGAGGAGGGTACGTCATCATGTACTTTGATATTCACAAAAAGACTAAAACAAAGCCAAAACTGGACAAAACCGAGCACGGGATTGGAAAGAGCGTAGAAAACCGAAGTCAAAGGCATATGCGTCTTATTGGGTCAACTCATACACAAGTTAATGGGCCGAGTCAGCCCATTAAGCTTAAATATTAAAACGAAAATCCAAAAAACCCTTAACAAACCAAACCAGCCCAATTATCAAACAAAAGGCCCAAACCACTTAACCATACTACCGTTAAAACCCTTACACCAGAGGTCCTTATACGTATTACATAGTTAGTCCTTAGGGACTAATACTGTCAGTCCTTAAACCATTTCACCGTTAGTCCCTAAAGCTAACAAGTCTTAACCTCATCATCCCTTTTATCCCTCAATTTAAATATAATTAAATAAACCAAAAAAGGCAGGAACTACCAAAACAGGGCAAAAGCCACCTCTCATGGTGCAAACGTGTTCAACACACACCCCTACTCAATCCTAACACAAGCCCATGCCACATGGCAGTATCAAGAACCCCTATTAGATAAGAAAACGCATCATGAATTAAGGGAAAGTCAAGGCAATCAAGGTGGACGGTTTTATGTTAATTGGCAATAATTATGGAATGATTGGAAGATGATTGGTGTTTGTTTGTACCTCAAGGATAAGCACAAGACCTCCCCTAATGGCTATAAATAAAGATGAGATCACACAGTGAAAAAATCATCTAGTTTTAGGAGTAGTGTAATTTTACTTTAAGTTTATTTACAGCTTATTTGTCTTTTTAATTTAGTAATTTTCATTTCCAAGCTTTGTAAACATTTCAAGTTCTTAATAAAATTGCAAGTTTACTTTAAGTTTATTTATGCAAATGTGTTCAAATCTTACTAAATAAGCTCTAATATACCTTTAATAAGCTAAGTTACTTAGCTTATAGCTTTTAGATATCAAATCTCATAACCTGTCTTAGTTTTTATTAGAACCCTTTTTATTTGTTTCGTTTTATCGTATTAAGACCTTTCCTTTTGAAGTTTCTTTTCATTGACTTTGTTGGAAATTTAATTAATACTGTCGGAGTACTTTTTTTTTTTTTATTTGATCCGTCCTAAGTCACTCTTGGTATTTTGATTAATAAAGTCTTCCGCTTGCTTTTATATATGTTCTAATTTGACACCATAATGTGATGCTTTGTCTCTTTATCGGAGCGGGGTGTTACAAATAGTAAGATCCTCCCATGTGTTGATAGATCCTGTTGGAAGACGTTCAAGCCAGTTGCTAGCTTGATCGTATAACAACCTAAGAATTTTCATTAAATGCAAAACCTATTTTACTATTATCACAATTATTGGGGAGGTAGGAATGTTTATCTTTATTAATTACCTTGCAATTGTCAATGTCTCAGTATTGTCATATGTTAACTTAATAACTAGAGTAGATGAGCTCAGCAACCATCTATGACTCAATCCTATCTTAATAATATCGTCAAGCAATCATCATAAATATATCAATGTCAATTTCATAATATCTTTTACAATGTACATTATTCCTATAATGTACCATTCGCACGTTTACAATACGGGCTTTAAACAATTTCAGTATGCCTAAACCCTAATTCCATGAGAAAGGAATTAACCCCTTAAAGTCGAAATGCACAAGCTAATATAGCATATGTACATGTAAGATGTCTTATCTCATTTGAAAATATAAAATTCTATCAAGTCATTGCACAATCCTCTAAATGCTCAATGTATAAGTCATTAAGCATGATCTCTTAAAAATTGTCGTTTTACCTCCATTTTTTCATGTAATTTCTTCAACCACCACTTAAGCATGTTACTACACTCTTCTACAAGGTGTAAACCCTAATTATTTTATTTTAAGCTTTCATACATCTTTTTACACTCTCAAAACCCTCAATTCAGATACCCTAAAACCCTAAAACAGAGCTAGTTTCTAAACCTATGACCTGGTTTCTTGGACTTTTATCCATTGTTATCTTGGCTTTTATCCATTGTAAACCTAAACCAACACTCAAATAAGTTGTAAAAACTTATTTTACAATCATATCAATCCTATTCAATCATTATTTCATCATTTTACTTCACTTGTACGTAAAACATATCCTAGAAACCCTAAATGTACCTAATTGGTTCATTTAACCCGTTTACTCGTTTTAAACCATTCTAATCCCAAGTAACCAACCAAGGGCCATTGTAAACCCATAAAATGAGTTTAAAAATCATTATATATCATTAACTTGGCAATGTGCAAGAAATCAAAGCCTAGAAAACCTTAACGAATCCAGAAAACCCTAATTAGGCCCTAATTATCATTTTGACCCGTTTTCTCAATTTCAACCCATTTTAACTTAAACCAACGACCAAACTTCATTGATAATACTTTATATAAACCCTAGGATTTGTATTCCATCATTCCTAATCAAGATTATGCAAAATATAAGCCAAAGATCTATTCATTTAGGGACTCACAAGTGGTATCAGAGCTTGTGAGAAACTCTGAATAAGAAAAACAATCAAATCAAACTCTCATATTCCTAAACTAAACATGATGCCATCAACATCACAAGAAGAAATTCCACCACCACCACCACCTCCACCATCATCACAAACACCAACCCAACAAACTCCTTATACAGTTTCAACCATCAAGCTGCATATTCTCAAAAAGGGGGAATATGATATATGGGCTATGAAGATGGAGCACTATTTGGCCCATACAGATTATCCAATTTGGGAGGTTATACAAAATAGGAATGGTCTTGTTTCAATCACTACAAATACATCAGGACAAATTAAGGTTTTGCCTCCTAGAACTGCTGAAGAGATTGTAGCCAGAGAAAGAGAAAAAGCAAGGACCACCTTGCTTATGGCCCTACCAGAAGATCATCTTGCTAAGTTCCATAAGATGACAGATGCAAAAGAAATGTAGGATGCCATCAAATCTAGATTTGGTGGAAATGACGAATCAAAGAAGATGCAAAAGTATATCTTGAAGCAACAGTTTGAAGGATTCTCTGTATCTAACACAGAAGGGCTTCACAAAGGTTATGACAGGTTCCAAAGTCTTTTAAGTCAGCTAGAGATTCATGGAGCAGGTGTATCTACTGAGGATGCTAATCAAAAATTCCTAAGATCTCTACCTTCTGCCTGGTCACAAGTCTCCCTAATAATGAGAACCAAACCAGGGGTGGACACTCTTAGTTTTGATGATTTGTACAATAATTTAAGAGTCTTTGAGAGTGATATAAAAGGCTCTACTGCATTATCATCCTCTAGTCCACAAAATGTAGCTTTTGTCTCTGAGAACACAAACAGTACTAATGAAGTTAGTACCGCTTATTGTGTTCCCAATCTTTCTGGTCAAAACACTAAGTATGAACAAACTTCTTCATACTCACTTCTTGCTAATCAATCTAGCTGCCCTCAACTGGATCATGAGGACTTGGAACAGATTGATGAATATGACCTTGAAGAAATGGACTTGAAGTGGCAAGTGGCCATGATCTCAATGAGAATGAAAAAGTTTTACAAGAAGACTGGTAGAAAGCTACAATTTGATGCAAAAGAACCTGTTGGCTTTTGTAACACCCCCAAATTGGGTCGCAGCGGAATAAGGGTCTGGGGCGTGTTACTTCTCAGATCAATAACACAAGATATA
>BQNB010071745.1:5189-32666 GCA_026074375.1 Tanacetum coccineum
GTGCGCAGGTCTCATACATCAAGACTTAATTGATACAGGAACCGGAGCCTAGCAGATCCGTATTACTCCTAATTCGGACCTAATCAAGGATCGTCTAACTTTTGTATCAACAAAGCAAGAATGGAGTCAAGAGAGATACTCTTGTTTATTCATCATAGCCTAAATATGCTTCTTGATATCATATCGAAGATGAATAGGAAGTTGGAAAATGAAAAGATTAAAATGAATTACAAAAGGAAAGGGAAAGTTAATGACTTCTAGAAAATAGGAACCTAAGAGTACTTAAATAAGTAGAATCTTATCTTTTATGCAAGGCACTAGAATAGTGCTTTTATGATAAAGTACTAGTATAGTGCTTTCAATATGGGTGTATGAATTATCCATAAATTAAATGATGTTATGCAATGCATTTTGATAGATATAAATGCATATTTATTGTCATATATCCACTAATCCATGTTTCCAAGTATCTAAATGGTAAACTAACCTATGTTAGACTTGAACATGTATATATATTTGTGGCTTGTGTTGTTTTGATGTATGCTTGTTGCTAGTTGTAGCCAAGAACACCTCAAAGGTAATGCTCTTGACTCATTGTTCCTCGTCTTGGAACAAGGGGAGCAACGATCTAGGGGGAGCATGTGTCAAGATATCAACCTTTTAGTTAAAAACCAAGATCTTGCTTTTTGGATTTGACAAAAGGGGGAGAAGGAAAGCAAAGAGCAAGAGCTTACCAGAGAAATGATAAGCTACTAAAGCTCAATGAAGACCATGTTCAAACTTCACCAAATTATAAGGCCAAGATCAAGACACAAGCTACATCAACTATCACACACCCAAAATATGGCGCAACAGAATAGGAAACATGAGGCGAGACTTCGTAAATATCTCAAACACAAAGTACAAGAGAACAACTACTAAATAGAAGTTTTAAAAACAATACATCATTGAATTTACTAAAAGGAATAAGTTTTACATAATCGACAATAATCAGAGTTAAGACGGAATTCAATGATGCTCATAACATCAATGATTAATTTATTGAAAGTTTCATGAAGTAAAGCCATGATGCATGCTGACTCCAAATGCACTTCAATTAATCCTTACAAGTTTAGGTACCTGAGATAAACATGCTTAAAAGTCAACAATAATATTGGTGAATTCACAAGTTTAAGTAAAACATTAAGTATGGATCGTAAGTTTTTGTATATAGTGACTAATATAACACATACAATAACACAAAAGGTATTTACGGTAGTACTAAGTTAAGACACTGAAGATAACAACAAAATGCAACAAATATATGCCAAGTAAAGTATCTTCGTAGGTGTCTAGATCACCCATAGTTTCGATATGGTATATGTTCGTATGATTGGGACCACCGATACAAGTAAGGGCTACATACCCGGACGGGGATGCTAATCTCGATAGATCTATCTACAACACTCACGCCTACAACACATAAATAACAGTTCATAACATTGGGCAAAGTTATAACACTCTGTGTTTTCAGGTCATTTTACGATGTTATTTATTTCACTAATTATTTTTAGTCTCGTACGCGTTTGCTTTTAATTTTAATCGTTAAGTTAAATCGCGTAAACTACAAATTATCATTCAACGTAAACGGGCATAAAAAATTAAAGGTTTTCGTCAAGCAAGTGTTAGATAATTATTTAGAGGATAATTATTAAACTTTGCACATTTTATTTTTATTGGTTACGTAAAGTGTTTACGTTTCGCGATAAAATACATTTAGGCATTCACGGAACCACCAAAACTCATCTACGCTTCAACAAATACTAATTATTATACCTAATACCCAAAGTTTTATAAAACTTCACCTATGTTTATCTTTTTAGCTGAATATTTCTTATAAGAACCAAACCAAAACCAAATGCTACAAGTATTCACTTCTACCCTTAAACTACAAATTAAAACTTTAAGTAATACAACATTTTCAACTCAAAATATCTAAGACTCACCTAGCCATCTCCCTCCTCCAATTTTCAGGGTTAATCTACACCAAAGGGGACCAAGAGCACACAAACACAAAACCAAGTATTTGTACAAACACTAAGACTCATTATAACTTAGACCATGACTCATTACTTTTGTGATTTTATGTGTATATAACGTCTATATAGTAAATCACCATCTAGGATACATATTAAGTTGTAAAAGGGATTTGTACTCTTGATCATGGTTTGAAATATTTTTTCATATGTTATATTGATGTTGAAAACATGTTGGATCGAAAGTATGTACATTATACAAGTATGGATTAATTTATAAAAGTATATATAAATTAATTGTTTAAAAGTTTACTTATTAAGTTTATAAGTAAAAGAAATGCAAGAAAATATTATTCTTGGACAAATGATGGACTAAAGGACTTCAATTATATGGGACTTATAGTAGAAAGTGTTGTGGAAGACTTGTAACCATTTAACTAAGCTAAAATCTTATAAAAACAATTTTTACAAACACTTTAACCAAATGATCAAAAGTGGAATGTTTTAATTCAAATTTTAAAAGTATTATTTTATATTTTATTAAAATACTACATGTCATGACGATCCGTAGGCATAACAGAAACTCGAAATATTTAAGCTCTATAACGAAGACGCACGCATAACGTCATTTGCAATGATTTACGAGTAAATTATTATAAATAATAATAGTATAATAATATATTTGAAATAGTATATATTAAGATACGTCTAGTATAATAATATAAATATATAATAAAATATTAAAAAGTATATATATATTGTTTGGTGTGAGTGTGTGTGTACTATAGAAAATATATATATAAGAATTTAAAATATCATATATTATAATAAATATATATAAATATAACTATATGGGTGTTGATAACTAAATATATATGATAGTGATATATATTAAGTAAATAATATTAATATATTATCAAATATGTATAAAAGTGATTTATAAAGTAATTTATAAAAATTAAGCTACTGTTCATTATCAAAAACTTTTTGAAAATTATCTGTATGGGGGGAGTGTTATTATATAGATAGAGGCTTTAATACGATAGTGCTATACTATATAATATTGTGTAAATATATAATATAAATATAAATTATAGATGAATAAATGTGGATATATGATATATATATAGTAAATATATAATGTAAAATATAAGATAATATAGTATTATATTATAAATTAATATGTAAAGTAGATTTAATAAAAGCGTAATTTTTTATAAATATAAGCTACGAGTTCATTTTACAAAAACTTTGGAAAATAGCTTTACTAGATAGATGCTTTTAATTACAAGGCGTGCATCGAAAGAATGCACTAAATCGAAGTTAAAACGAAAGCATATTGACTTACGAGATTAACTATAATAAATTCGTATAAAAATATATTTTATAAAGTGGGACATGAACAGTAAAAATCGCTGTTCATCAGAAGAGCTTAAAATATTAAAATGTAGTATATTTTGATATATTCTATTTAGTACGAAAGCGTGGCATAAAGAACATGATCAAAACGGACTTAAACGAGAAAGAACGCACTATATTTATAATACGTGGGGTCACATATTTTCCTGACATGATATGTTGGTCGTTTTAATAAAAAAATTTGCGAAACATTTTAGAAATCACTACTAAATAATAATTTATAACATAGAGTATTAACTAATTATAATGAATTATTTTACAAGGCAAATTAAACTATTTAAAACGAATTATACGAGTACTAAAAACATGGTTTTTATTATTAGACAACAATGCGATTAAATATTATTTCATTAACATACAAATTAGATGGTGATGTAGCTATATAGAATTATATATGGTATTAGTTATTCAAAGTACTTAGTACTCATACGACCTATAATTAATTAAGTGCGCCATGCGGAAAATACAACTACTGACGCATTTTATTTCTGTGGGTCTA
The DNA here is from genome assembly GCA_026074375.1 of Tanacetum coccineum. Taxonomy (NCBI): domain Eukaryota; kingdom Viridiplantae; phylum Streptophyta; class Magnoliopsida; order Asterales; family Asteraceae; genus Tanacetum; species Tanacetum coccineum. The sequence goes on from BQNB010071745.1 coordinate 9,123, forward strand.
TAACCATGATAGTGATCACATCATTCGCAGGGTAGAGTTCAAAGCCCACGTTTATATTAGATTTTATTTTTTTCTTAAAATGATATACAAGATTTGGAGTGAGAATGGACATTGTTTTAGCATATGGACACAAAGTGAAAATTTATTACGATATGATACTGTTTGCCTAAGTAGTGAATATCCAATGAGCACAGTATCATGACTGGTCAGTAACTGAGTAAGCGCAATGTTAAAAATAAGATCGTATTTGAGGATTGACATTCCCGTTCAGGAGTGAGTAGCACAATACACTGTGGCCGGTTTGCCGTATCAACAGAGCGTAATACCAAGTCGGAAAGTGTTAGATGTTGCGGGTTAGAACATCATCATGGCATATGTTTTGGTCATTTATAATTGCAATTCATACAGTGTCGAGCTATCAAGTAAGTCCAGTGAGCTTAAGGGAAATTCGTAATTACATTTTTTGGTGATGTTTGCATTTGTTAGCATATCATAACACTTGAGAAATTCTTATATGGTCCTAACACATTATACATTTTACAAACCTATGAATTCACCAAACATTATATTGTTTGACAGTTTATAAAGCCATGTTTTGCTCATGGAGGGAATGAGGTACAAAGACAAGAGGATACATGGTGGTTATATTTTTATGAAGTCATGGTGTTCAATTAAATATGTTGTTCGCAAATTACATTTTGAGAAAATATTAGTTATGTTCTAGAATCTAATTATCTTTTGACAATGAACAAGTGAAGACTATGAGACTTTAGTAACAAACAATTATATTAAAATCCAATGTGATACGAGATTTTACGACGTCTTGTATAGTGGTCGTTCTCTATATTAGAATCTTGTGGACATACTTGATCTATGATGAAGTAACACTCCCATGACCCTTATTCCGCTGCGACCCAATTTGGGGGTGTTATAGATTGGTATTAAGAACCAAGGTTATAGAGAACCAGGTCAAATGTTTTTGCTGGACTATAACCGTTTTCAAACATTACATCATACAAAGGGGTTTTCACGAGACATACATACACTTTGTACAATATTAGGTAGACTAGATGCTAATTCCATGATTGATATACAGTGTTATAAATATATATTACAAGTAAGATATACAATAAGAGTCTTATATAAAATACATTTATATAAACTACTTTTTATTGTGTAGCAATTTTGTCATGTCGGATTCAGAGAATTCCTACAAGTCACCTACACATCATAATCCAGTTACCTACTAGAAGCCATCATACGTAGGCTCTCCTGGTGTTGTGTTCTATTCGATATAGACAGACTACCGATTGCACGCCACCATTCTCCGTAATACAGTTGCTGATCCTGAGCACCACCCATTGCACCAGATCTATGTACACAATTGTTTCGGAGCCCGCATATCACAAGTTATGCCACTAAGGATGACGTGGGTTCGTCAGCTGAGGATAGCTACATTTTTCTGATACTGTCTCACCCACGACTGATTTACACAAGGTTATATTTTACGAGTTGCTGATCCCGAAGAGTGATCTAGAAGGAGGAGATGAGAGAGATCCGTGAGGAGGATCCAAGCTGATTATCCCATTGAATAGAGATGACGATTGATTTGAGTAGGAGAAGAGTCCTCTCATGAGACGAGTGAGATGACAGATGAGAGAGTGATTTAGGTCGCGAGGATGAGGAGGAGTAGCAGAGAACCTAGCTTCGACCGTATCACCATCCACAGCATACTATATACTGGTATTCGTGGGCATGATGACCAGTTTCGAAACCACAACCTTCCTATGGCAAGATCACTGAGGCACTGATTTTGTAAGTTTGCTCGCTACGAACTTACCACATTACATACACCACCACATCCACCGACATGGGTACACTCCTATACTTCATCACCACACATTACCTCAAAATACCCTCACCACCATTTTCCTGTACATCATCTCTACCTACTATCTAGCCCATACTTACTATCAGAGGCACTCATTTGCTACAAGGCAAACCCAGGATCCGATTGAGGACTCCTCATCATCACTTCACACGTACTTGTAAATCCTCACCAACTAACTACTATATACCACCACCTATCATACTTTACGTCACCAGGGTCTGATCTATGTCAGATAGAGAGAAAGCCAGCATTATCCAACTGTACTGTTTAGTCACCATCTCAATATGAGGGATAACAACCAGTCAGAAGACATCACCACTTTACCTATACCAATTACCTACATTATTCACTACACTTTGCTCATGGCCCTCTACTCAGAAACTGTAGAGCGGATGTTACCACGAGAGTTACGTTACTGTTCAGGGGGGATTGGAGGAGGAGGGGGGGCCCCCCCCCACACACACCGGGCTCAGAAGAGGTTGTGCATTGCTCCCAGTCCCAGATATGAGGATTAGGTGAGAAGCTCATAGTGGCTACCTACGCATAAAGAGGGCCTAACTAGAGCTTTAGGCAGATTATTGTTTTGTTCGGCACTTTGGATAGCTGAGATTAGACGTGGACCTGGATAGGGAATAGTTATGGGATTACCAGAACATTTGGAGGATGCATAGGATGAGATTAGCAGAGAGATATCCAGCGACTGGCAATGCAACATAGTAGGTCAAGAGGAATGAAAAATTTTGTCACTATTGTTTAGAGAGGGATACTATGAGATCTAAGTGAGCTTGACAGATAGCTAGGATAGATAGATCATATGATGAGGCGAGTCAGCTCAATTGCTACGTAGAAGATAGACGCTAACAACAGGCTTCGCTAACCTGACATAAACTTATGAAGAGTGAGCAAAGGAAACAAAAAAATAAATGGGGGGGGGGGGGGGGGGGGGGGAGGGGGGGGGGGGGGGGGGGGGGGGGGGGGGGGGGGGGGGGGTTGTGTTTATATTTATTTTTTTTTATTTTTTTATATTTTTTTATATGGGATTTTTTTTTTATTATATATTATTTATGGGGTTTTTTTTTTTTTGGGGGGGGTTTTTTGTATTTTATATATTTTTTTTTGGTTTTTTTATTTTTTGGAGGTGGAGGCTTGGAGTAAAGTCTAATTGATTGTTAGATTATCGCAGTGCATAATGGTTTGATTCTATACGGGACGAAGTTTAGAACAGTAGAATGAATGTTAGAGATTTTGCGGGCTGAAGACCGAAGACGGACTATTCACGAACTCATAGAGGCCACTGACTTCTTACTAAAGGATATTGCAAACTTCATATTTGTAGCACTACGAGAGTGCAGCAGATGACTCTGATAGAGATCAAAACACATCCTAGATTACAGAAGGAGCCGGTAGTATTTTCTTATAAATCTGTGTACATGTCTTAGCTATGTGTATATATCCTACTAAAGTATATTCAGGGTAACTCCCGCTATAAAGGCTCCTAGTCACATTTTAGTTTCACCGTGGTTGTAAACTAAATGTGTAGTGATCTTTTGTAACTAAAACCGAAATCATGTATGATTATTTACCTATTATATTAGAATGGATGAATTATGCCATATCTGTATACGAATTTATTATGATTAGAATAGTGTCGATTAGCAAGCATCATTTGGTGGAAAATTTTGCCAATTAACAGTTGACATATTTCCACTGGTGGATGTGATTTTACTTATTATTGCTGTTAGATGTCATAGTTCCCGCTGGTTAAAAGATTGTATGAAAATTCTAAACGTATATTATATTTTTCTGATAAGTTTGAAGAAAGAAAATACCTTAAACCCTAAAAAATTTCTTATCTTTTTTTTCTCTCTGGATCGGTCGAGCAATAGGGGAGGAGGGTTATGTGATTTATTTTGTATTTATAGGCCCCTACTTAATTATAGATAATATCTAATTAGAGTTTGTTCCATTTTAAAACTCTTTTTTTTTTCTTTTCCCTTATCCTCTTTATATTCGTTTTTACTATTCATCTATAAAAAATATTTTTTTTTATTTATATATTAATTACTTAATTATTTGCTTTACCTTAAGTTTTTATAAAAAACCTAAGCTTATTTGCTCATACCTTTTTACTTAAACGCAATTTACTAGACTTTTAAAAATAATTAACTTTCCAAAAATACTTTTCATTTCACAAATTCACTTTCTAAAAATAGAAAGTCTTCCAAAAACTCTCATATTTTAACAAACTCATTTCTTTCACAAATGACACACTTCCCATTTTAATCCATCACCTAGACATCCACATATTAACCAAAACAATTCTCTCAAAATACCCAATCAATTTCATTATCACTATAAGTGATTAAAATGAAATTTCTCCATCAAATAACTCATTTCTCTTAACTTAACCTCTAAAACCTAAACTTATCTTAAATTACTAACACAAAAATACGTATACGTATAATTACTTACACAATTAATGCGAAACCGCTTCAATCACCGAAATCATTTCCTTGTCACCAAAAGTTAACGAAATGAACTTCACAAAATTCAACACAAATCCAATCCCAATGAGACGATCACGCTCAATGGATTGATTATCCAATCTCACATATCCCACATAAACACATATAATCATGTATAAACACATAACCATACATTGCAACAGATACATTTAGGTCATCACTACGGTTTGACCAACCTGCTTAAGTCATGGTTGTCACAAAACTTCCTTTTATTCTCAGTTTGACGTTCAACAAAAGTGCGGATCTTCTTATCCATCAGCTCAGTTGCAAACTCAATTGCATCTTGCATTGTCTTTGGCTTAGACGTCATTACACTCCCATGTATCATGTCGGGAAGACCACCGACATACTTTTCAATATTATCAGACTCTTCAGGAAACATCCTCCCGCACACCAAAGCCAACTCCTAAAAGCGTTGGGTATAACTTGTCAAGTCAGTACCCTTCACCTTCAATTCCCAAATCTTTATTTCTAATTTCTTGATCTCATTTCGAGGGCGGTACTTAGCACTTATCATTTTCATAAGTATGTTCCAAGGCATGCTGTGAGCGGCATCCTGACCAACTGTCTTGACATGGGATTTCCACCATGTTTAGGCAACACCATGAAGGGTGCAAGTAGAAAACATAACTTGGTTCTCGACTGCACAGTTACTGATATTGAAGACAGTCTCCATTCTTTCAAACCATTGAGTTAGACCAACAACCCCTTCAGTACCCTTGAAGTTCATGAGTTGACATTTGAGAAAGTTAGTGTAAGTGCACTCATGAGTAGGGCGCACAGGTCTTGTAATACCACTTCCAGAACCTTGGCTTCCATCGCCATTGAGGTTATTGTTTCTTTAAATTTATTTCTCAGCCAAAGCATCAACCACGCCTCGGGATATCAATGCCCTGATAGCAGCATCAGTCATTGGGGTGGTGGCAGTGGTAGTGGCGGGGGTGGTTCTGCTTCTGGGAGCTTTTCTTGGAGGCATTTTCTTCAAATTACAAGAAAATATAATATACGTTAGATTTCATACAATCATAACCGCGACATGACATATACACAATAAATAAAGTAAGATCACATCACACAGTGAAATATGCAACTGAATTGAAATTAACAATGGTGTAGCTAAATCGACATTCATTCATAATAAATTCGATTACAAACATGACATAATACATCCATTCTATATATAATCTGGAAAACATACATGACCGGTTCAGTTACAAAAGGATCACTACCATTAGGTTACAAGATGAAAATAAAACCTAGAGTCTTACTAGCCGGGAGTTACCCGTAATACTTAGTAGGCTATACAAAATAGCTAAGACATAACCAGATCTAAGAACTACTACCAGCCTCCTCCGGTACATCAGGATGTGCTGGATCTCTAGCAGATCTCTGCTGACTCTATAGTGCTGCCATCTGAGTCTGCAATGTCCTCAGCAGAGTCAGTGCCTCTACGAGCTGTGCCTGTCATCTGCGGTTTGCTGCCCGTAAATCCTTAATCTTAGTCTGTTATGCTAAAACCGTAGTGCTCTAACCTCAGAACATGCCGTATCACTAGCATCCATAGACTGTACCCAAGCCTCACGAGAAGCTCTGGCCTCACTTTCCATAAGTCTAGCCGTGCAAGCATAGGAGCGTCTATCTCTACGTAGCAAGTTGAGCTGACCGCTCATCAATGATGTATCATCCTGTGCATTGTCAAGCCTCACATAGATCTCATCAGTATCCTGCCTAACAATAGTGACAAAATTTGTCATCCTCTGACCCAACTCTGCTACATCAGTCGCTGGTATCTCCTTTGCAATCTCATCTAGATCCTCCCAAACGTCAATAATCCTGTAACCTATCTCCCTATGCAGGTCATGTCTAATCTCAGCATCCAAAGTGCCGACAAAACCATAATCTGCTCTAAAGCCTCTAGTAGGCTTAGCAGTAGGAGCAGATGAGCTCTCCCTGATCTCATATCTGGGACCGGGAGCAATGCACAACCTCTTCCTTGGTAGTAACATAACCTCGGGAATATCATCTCTACAGTCAGTAAAGGGCAGAAGCAAAGGTGGTGATAATGTAGGTAATGGTATAGGTAAAAGTGGTGATGTCCTTGATGGTGGTGTCCTCGATGGTGGTGCTAAACAGTAAGTGGATGGTGCGGCAGCTCTCGTCATGACCATAGATGCCCTGGTGCGTGGAAGTATGATAGGTGGTGGTATTGGTAGTGGTGAGGATAAAGGTAATAGTGGTGATGATGAAGTCCTCAACCGGATCCCGGTTGCCTTGTAGCCCAAAGATGCCTTAGTATAAGTAGGGCTAGTAGTAGGTGGTGATGGTACATGAAATGGTGGTGAGGGTATTTGAGGAAGTGGTGATGAGTATGATGTAAGTGGTGATGGTAATGGTAATGTAGCGACAACTACAACAATCAGTGCCTCAGTAGATGCTGCCATAGGAGGTTATGGTCGAACGGTCATCCGTGCCCCACGGGTACCAGTCTAAGGTGGTGGGATGGAGTCGGCCAAAGCTAGGTTCTCCTCCTCCTCCTCCTCATCCTCACCCTCATCCTCCTCCTCATCATCAACATCGTCTATGGAGGACTCCTCCTCCTCCTCCTCCTCATCATCATCTCTATCAATGGGATAATCAGTTTGATCCTCCTCAGGTTCCTCATCATCCTCCTCTTTTGGACCATCTTCGGGATCAGACTCAGTAATATAACCTGGTGAATCAGTAGTGGGTGAGACAGAGTAGCTGCTCCGTAGCTCGAAAACACGTCATCCGTTAGGAGGCATAAACTCTGGGTATGCAGGCTCCAGAACATATCTACATAACAGGTAAGGTGGGTGCTCAAGATCAGGCACATTAAACAGGAGATGGTGGGTGCATCGGTAGTCCGTCATATTTTTACGCATCACATGCATCTCTTCTTTTAAGGTCTGGAATTGAGAATCTATTTTTATAGTTAGAGCTTCCAATTTTTCCATTAATCGATAATTATCATCATTACTATTACTTCCATCAGCGAAAGAAATAGATTTTTGATGATGTTCGTTTTGAGATTTAATGAACCAATCAAGTTTGAAAAGGACTTTGTCCTTAAGAAATTGCAAAGCTTGATTCGGAGTTTTGTAGAGGAAGATTCCTCCGGCTGTTTCATCTAAGATTCTTTGAGTGGTTTCGTCTAGATCGTGATAGAATATTTGAATAATAGCTCCTTTGGTCAGACCGTGCCCATGGCATTTTCGAAGCATGTTCTTCAGTCATGACCAGGCGTCTGTAACACCCCAAATTGGGTCGCAGCGGAATATGGGCCTGGGAGTGTTACTTCATAGATCAATAGCACAAGATATATATAAGAACGACCTTAAAAAGAGTCGTAAAACTGATACATTGGATTTAAACAAATTGTTTGTTATAAAAGCCCATAGCTTCACTTGTTCATTGTTCAAAAGATAAACATTCTAGCACATAATAAATATTTCCTCAAAATGTAATGCGACCAAATATTTAATGCACATGACTTCCAAAATAACTACCACCAATGTATCTCTTGTCTTGTACATCATTGATCTCTTGAGAAAACATGCTTTAAAACGCAAACAATAATGTTGGTGAATTCATAGGTTTGTAAAATGTATAATGTAGGACCACAAGATTTCCCAAGTGTATGATAATGCAACATATGCAAACATCACAAAAATGTAATTACGTTTCCCTCAGCTCATGACACTAAAGCTCGACATAAATGAATTGCAATATAAATTGCCAACATTGCCCGTGATGATGTTCTAACCGGCAACATCCTAAATCCGACATGGTATACATTCGTTTATCCAGTGATAGCTAATCACCTGAACGGGGATGTCAATCCCAAATAGATCCATTCATAACATTCACGCTTACATATTGTCCGAGCGCTTACTCAGTAACTGACAGTTTATGATAATGGGCTCAATGGGTTATCGCTACTTAGGCAAACACATAATCATAATGTAAATATGTTCACTTGTGTCCAATTGTAAAACAATGCACATTTCTCACCCCAAAACTTGTAAATCATTATAAGTATAAAACGTGGGGCTATGAACTCACCTCGAATGAATGAATCAACAATGTAAGTCACAAAATAAAAATGCGTCACGTAAGTGTCCGAATGCAACCTAATTAGTTATAGGTCGTATGAGTACTAAGTACTTTGAATAACTAAAACCGTATATAATTCTATATAGCTACATCACCATCTAATTGTAGTGAAATAATATTTAAATCGCATTTGATAAAAACCATGTATTTGTACTCGTATAATCGTATAAATAGTTCAATCGCCTTTATAAAATAATATTTATAAAGTTTAAAATATGTATAAATATTATTTAAGTGATTCTAAAATGTTTCGCAAAGTTTTTTATTAAAAAACGAAACCAACACCTATTCACGTCAGAAATAGTGCACAAGTATAAAAATAGTGCTATCTTCTCGGTTTTTAGTCTGTTTTTGTACGTTCTTTATGTCTAGAACGCTTTTCGGATTAAAAAGGTAATCAATAGAATACATTTTAATATTTGTAACTCTCTGATGGAACAGTGATTTTTACTGTTCATGCACTTTATAAAATTATTTTTATAAATTTAATTATTGTAATATCGTAAAAGTCATATCTTATTCGTTTTAACTCCGATTTTAGTAATTCTTTCGAGCACGCCTTCGTAATTAAAAGCTCTATCTAAGTAAGATATTTTCCAAAAAGTTTTTGAAATGAACTGTAGCTTATTTTTATAAAATTACTTTTATAAAATCACTTTATATATATATATATATATATATATATAATATAGTATATATAATATATAATTATATATATATAATATAAAAATTTTCGTAAACTTGCAAATGACGTATCTTCTTCGTTATAGCTCGAATTTTCGAGTTCTCTGTATGCCTACGATCGTCATGACATGTAGTATTTTAATAAAATATAAAATAATACTTTTAAAATTTGTATTAAAACATTCCACTTTTGATCATTTGGTTAAAGTGTTTGTAAAAATTGTTTTTATAATATTTTAGCTTAGTTAAATACTTACAAGTCCTCTACAACACTTTCTACTACAAGTCCCATATAATTTAAGTCCTCCAGTCCATCATTTGTCCAAGAATAACATGTCCTTGCATTTCTTTTACTTATAAACTTAATAAGTAAACTTTTAAACAATTAATTTATATATACTTTTATAAATTAATCCATACTTGTATAATGTACATACTTTCGATCCAACATGTTTTCAACATCAATATAACATATGAAAAAATATTTCAAACCATGATCAAGAGTAAAAATCCCTTTTACAACTTAATATGTATCCTAGATGGTGATTTACTATATAGACATTATATACACATAAAATCACAAAAGTAAAGAGTGTAGGGTTTTTAGATGACCTTAAGATGAAGTAGGATGAAGAGTAACAAGTTCTAAACCCTAGTTTAGAATCAAAACCCAAGCTTCTAAGACTAAAAAATCCTAACTTTCCAAGAAACCTTAATCTTAAACCTTCTTGATTAAACCCTTGTAAATGCTAAACAAAGCCTTCAATACACCTTAGTATATCTTAGATATGATGTTAGAACACTTTAATACTTGCTAGGAAAAATTATATGGATGTTTGTTTATGTTTGTATGTGAGCCGTGGGTAGGGAGAGCACTAAAGAGAGTTTGTGTTGGTTTTGCTTAAGGAAATAGATGTGTGTTTTATCTACAAGTGTAAGTCTCTATATATACAAGTAGTGAGTCAAATACACTATTGGAAGTCAAGAATAGAAGAACAGGAGGGGGGGGGATGGTGGACACAAAGAGCAAAACAAGGAGAATTTTTAGTCAAGATTACTAGTCATGGCTAGGTTATAATGAGTCCTAGTGTTTGTACAAGTACTTGGTTAAGTGTTTGTGTGCTCTTGGTCCCCTTTGGTGTAGATTAACCCCGAAAATTGGGGGAGGGAGATGGCTAGGTGAGTCTTAGATATTTTGAGTTGAAAATCTTGTATTACTTGAAGTTTTAATTTGTAGTTTAAGGGTAGAAGTGAATACTTGTAGCATTTGGTTTTGGTTTGGTTCTTATAAGAAATATTCAGCTACATAGATAAACATAGGTGGAGTTTTAAAAAACTTTGGGTATTGGGTATAATAATTGGTATTTGTTGAAGCGTAGATGAGTTTTGGTGGTTCTGTGAATGCCTAAATGTATTTTATCACAAAACGTAAACACTTTACGTAACCAATAAAAATAAAATGTGCAAAGTTTAATAATTATCCTCCAAATAATTATCTAACACTTGCTTGACGAAAACCTTTAATTTTTTATGCCCGTTTACGTTGAATGATAATTTGTAGTTTACGCGATTTAACTTAACGATTAAAATTAAAAGCAAATGCGTACGAGACTAAAAATAATTAGTGAAATAAATGATGTCGTAAAATGACCTGAAAACACGGAGTGTTATAACTTTGCCCAATGTTATGAACTGTTATTTACGTGTTGTAGGCGTGAGTATTGTAGATAGATCTATCAGGATTAGCATCCCCGTCCGGGTAAGTAGCCCTTACTTGTATCGTTGGTCCCAATCATACAAACATATACCATATCGGAACTATGGGTGATCTAGACACCTACGAAGATACTTTACTTGGTATATATTTGTTGCATTTTGTTGTTAGCTTCGGTGTCTTAACTTAGTACTACCGTAAATACCTTTTGTGTTATTGTATGTGTTATATTAGTCACTATATACAAAAACTTGCGGCCCATACTTAATGTTTTACTTAAACCTATGAACTCACCAACATTATTGTTGACTTTTAAGCATGTTTATCTTAGGTACCTAAACTTGTAAGGATTAATTGAAGTGCATTTAGAGTCAGCATGCATCATGGCTTTACTTCATGAAACTTTCATTAAATTAATCATTGATGTTATGAGCATCATTGAATTCCGTCTTAACTCTGATTATAGTCGATTATGTAAAACTTGTTCCTTTTAGTAAATTCAATGATGTATTGTTTTTAAAACTTCTATTTAGTAGTTGTTCTCTTGTACTTTATGTTTGAGATATTTACGAAGTCATGCCCCATGTTTCCTATTCTGTTGCGCCATATTTTAGGTGTGTGATAGTTGATGTAGCTTGCGTCTTGATCTTGGCCTTGTAATTTGGTGAAGCTTGAACTTGGTCTTTACTGAGCTTTAGTAGCTTATCTTTTCTCTGGTAAGCTCTTGCTCTTTGCTTTCCTTCTCCCCCTTTTGTCAAATCCAAAAGGCAAGATCTTGGTTTTTAACTAGAAGGTTGATATCTTGACACATGCTCCCCCTAGATCATTGATCACCTTGTTCCAAGACGATGAACCATGAGTCAAGAGCATTACCTTTGAGGTGTTCTTGGCTACAACTAGCAACAAGCATACATCAAAACAACACAAGCAACAAATATATACACATGTTCAAGTCTAACATAGGTTAGTTTACCATTTGGATACTTGGAAACATGGATTAGTGGATATATGACAATAAATATGCATTTATATCTATCAAAATGCATTGCATAACATCATTTAATTTATGGATAATTCATACACCCATATTGAAAGCACTATACTAGTACTTTATCATAAAAGCACTATTCTAGTGCCTTGCATAAAAGATAAGATTATACTTATTTAAGTACTCTTAGGTTCCTATTTTCTAGAAGTCATTAACTTTCCCTTTCCTTTTGTAATTCATTTTAATCTTTTCATTCTCCAACTTCCTATTCATCTTTGATATGATATCAAGAAGCATATTTAGGCTATGATGAATAAACAAGAGTATCTCTCTTGACTCCATTCTTGCTTCTTTAAGAGCCATTATCATATGAGTTGTATTCTCACAACAAATAAAGTACTCATGCTCATTTAACCTTGGGCTTAAGGGTTCCTTGACCTTATCCTAAATTTTACTTTTCATAAAGTTTCTTAAAATAAAATTAAACATTACCTTTCATCACCTTCATATCCTTTCATGGTTTCAAATTTCATTTTCATCTTCTTTGAGCTTTCCCCTATTTCTCCTTCATATGCGGACTCCTTCAAATTAGACATTTTCCTGTAATAGATGTTGCATACTTAGAGATAAAAGAGTGTGTAATATGTATAAAGTTGTTTTCATAAGTTTTTGACATTGTTTTGAAAACCTTTGATTTAATATTTTGAAAGACCTTTGTTTTGAAATCCATTTTCATAATCATTGACAAGAAGTTCTTGGAGATTACTTACTTGTCAAAATTTCTTGATTTTTCCCTTGTTCTTGATGTTTCAATGGTGGTTTTTCATGAAATAAAGATTATAAAGTAGTAGATAGGCTTTTTAAAGGAAGATGACTTGTTTGTTTGTTGGTTAATAACTAATAATTTGCATAGATATCCATGAGATCAAAGTTTGAGTACAAAGGTATCATTTTGTGAATTTATGCATGATTAGTTAATTATTTAAGGTACACTCTTCTATCAAATCTTGTCCTTTCTCTTCTTCTTCTTCTTCTTGCAAATCAATCCAAATCCTAGCCTAAGATGATTGAATTGATCCTTTTCCAATGGTTTTGTTAAAATGTTTGCAACATTTTCTTCTAAAGGGATTTTATCTATAGTGATATGCTTTTTGGCTACATTGTCTTTCAAGAAGTAGCGTCTTATTTCTATGTGTTTTGTTCAAGGGTAATCAATAGGACGTGATGTTCGATTTATAGCACATTTATCATCACATAGTATTGGAACCTCATTTAACATGATGTTATAGTCCACAAATGCTTACTTCATCTATAATGCTTGTTGACAAGCCCTTTCGACCACCACATAATCGGATCCGGTTGTGGAGTTCGCAAGTGATGTTTGCTTCTTTAAAAACCATGATGTTAAGTAAGAACCCACAAATGTGAAAATTCCACTTGTGATTTTTCTATGAACTACATTTCTTGCATGATCCGAATTGGCATATACCAGTACATTTACCCCCGTGTCCTTAGGATACCAAAGACCTAAGTGTTGTGTTCCCTTAACGTACCTAAATATCCTCTTAATCGCTTCTAAATGTGATACCTTAGGATCTTCTTGGAATCTAGCACAAAGACAAACACTGAACATTATATCTGGCCTACTAGAGGTGAGGTAAAGCAAACTACCTATCATTCCTCTATACTTAGTGCTATCAACAGATTCGTTATCTTTATCTAAGGTGAGGACTCTTTTCCTAGATATTAAAGTTTTGGTAATTTGGAACTTTCCAAACCAAATTTTTTAAGCATCTCTCCAATGTACTTGGATTGATTAAAAAATATTTCATCATTCATTTGCTTAATTTGTAATCCTAAGAAGAAAATAAGTTCACCCATCATGCTCATTTTAAATTCATCATGCATCAATTTAGAAAATTCATCGCACAACGATTGACAAGTGGATCCAATGATAATATCATCAACATAGATTTGAATAATGATGATATGCAAATCCTTTACTTTAGTGAATAAAGTGTTGTCTACTATTCTCATTTTATATTCTTTAGTTATGAGGAAGGATTGTAGTCTATCGTACCAAGCTTTAGGAGCTTGTTTAAGTCCATACAAGGCCTTTTTAAGCTTATAAACATGATTTGGTTTTTGAAAATTAATAAAACCAGGAGGTTGTGCAACGTACACTTCCTCATCGATGACTCCATTTAGAAAAGCACTTTTTACATCCATTTGATAATGTGTAAACATATAACAACACACATATGCAAGTAGAATTCTAATTGACTCCAATCTAGCATCTGGGGCATAGGTTTCATCATAATCAATTCACTCTTGTTGATTATATCCTTGTGCCACTAATCTGGCCTTATTCCTACATACTATACCATTTTCATCCAACTTATTTATAAATACCCATTTGGTTCCTATTATGGTGTGACCTAAGGGACAAGGAACAAGATCCCAAACATTGTTACATATAAAGTGATTGAGTTCCTCTTGCATAGCCATTGTCCAACTTTCATCTTTAATGGCTTCCTTAATTTTCTTAGGTTCTATGGTCGAAGCAAATGCAAAGAAGTTACTCTTATCTTGGCCATGTTACCTAAGTGTCCTTTCATCTAATTATCCTATCACTTGATTTATGGGATGGTCTATAATTATCTTAATGTTTTCTACCAAAGTTATGACTTCTTTAAAATCACAATTTGGGTTTTGGGCTGTATCATGATTTTAAACTGCATGTTCTTTAATCATGTCATCATCTAACAAAGGTGATGTCCTATATTTGGATAGGCTTTCATCAAACATGACATTAAGTGATTCCTCAATTTTCAATGTCTCTTTATTAAGTACTATGTATGCCTTTGATGTTTGTGAGTATCCTAAGAAAACGCCGTTGTAGGAAATTGAGTCATTCGAGGCAAGATTTTATAATGATTGGGATATAACGCATTTACATCCAAATACTCTAAAGTATTCTAAGGAAGGCTTCCTAGCTCTAAGTATTTCATATGGTGTCTTATTGATAGTCTTCTTAATTAAGACCCTATTAAGTACGTATGCGGTGATTTCTATGGCTTGACACCAAAATCTTGGTAAGATGAATTGTTCATTTAACATTATACGACTTATTTCATGCAAAATTTGATTTTTCCTTTCAACAACCCATTAGATTGAGGAGTGCGAGGTGTCAAAAAGTTGTGAGAAATATCATGCTTATCACAAAAGACTCCAAATTGTACATCATTACCAAATTCTCTATCATGATCCGTTTGGATTGAGACAATCGAGCGACCAAGTAGGTTTTGTAGACTTTTACACAATACCTTAAATTTATCAAAATATTTGTTTTTTGTTTTTAGAAATAATTTCCATGTATATCTCGAGTAATCGTCTACAATTACCAAAGTATAAAAATTACCATCGTAGCTTTGAATAGATGAAGGACCAAACAAATCCATATACAAAAGTTCTAAGACTCTAGTGGTTGAAATCATGTTTATAATCTTATGACTAGCATGGAATTGCTTCCCTATTTTACATGCATCACATAAATGATTATCAAATCTTTCTTTTGGTAGTTTTCTTACTAGTTATTTTGAGGCTATGTTTTGAATTAATCATATATTAGCATGTCTTGGTCTTATATGCCAAAGAGTTGAGTTATCTACTATGGATGCAAGACAAAATTCATGTTTAGAAGTAGGAAGGATGTGAAGACCATGCTTTTAGGTATGATAAGGTCATCTTGATTTAAGGAGTATGAATTGAGTAATCTTCTATTTACATTGGTGTGATTGATGTAACCACTATTCGCAATTCAATGATCCATTTGAAAATCACAATGGTATTTGATGTTTTGTCAAACGCTCCAAGTGTTATTAGTCCTATGAATATTGGTGGAGTTTTCCCCCTCCTTTGGAAGGTGTTGTGATGATAGGACGAAGACCTTGAATTATTATAAAAATTTCTACTTTCGGAAGAATGGTTGTTTTTTAAAAAAAGGTCTTCGGTTATATGAGTTAGGAGGTGATATGTGAGAATACACATATCATTTGTATACCAAAAATAGCCCTTAAAAGATGAAATTGTGCATAAAATGCTTGTATATTGCTTGTTTTGTCTTTGTGATTGTGTAGGTACGGATAATGCAAAATTCACAAGAAAACGGCCAAAACCGGACAAACACGGACACGAGAACGGATAGATTGCACAAGAGCCGGGAATTTGATAGCAAGAAGGGTCAAAAAGTCAACTCTTGGTCAACCATGGTCAACATTTGGTCAACTCACAAAGGACAACATTCTCAAAAATACCAAATCAGTCCTAAATGTTAAACACTAATTTCACCAAAAGTCCCTAAACCCTAACGACCGTTATCTCCTTATAATATAAGAGATAACGGTCGTTATCTTTATAACACACCCTTATAACCAAGCCCAAAACTCTCGGCCCAATCCCATTTCTTTTTACCCCGGCCTAAAGTCAAACCCCAAACCTGAGGTCAAACAAAGATATAAAAAGAAAGAAAAGGCGCGGGATTTAATTTTTACTGTTCATCGTCGTCTCCGTGTTTAACCCTACTTAAATCAAAGGGTAAATGGCAATTGACAGCGTGGATTAGTAATTCAAGCAACAAGCAGTGATGTGGCACAAAGAAACGTCATTCAAGCTCCTTATTGGTCCAATCCCACAAAGAGTGGCACGCGGCTAATGGGATGAAACACACCAATCAATGAGATTTGCACTAAAACAAGTGCAAAAGAAGCACAGAGGTCTGACACATGGAATGCCATGTTGGCAATCCGTGTGCTCACTCATTTAATCCAACGATCCACATTTGGAATCTAATGACGAGAGAAGAATCAAGGGCCAAGATGATGGATAAGAGGAGCGGGCAAGACTCCTAGAAGCTTTATTCTTAGGCTATAAATAGCCCCTCACACTCACACACAAGAAAACTTTTAATCTTAGTTTTTTTTACTTTTTAATTTAGCTTAATTGTAATTTTTAGTTTTTTTAAAACTTTAGCTTATGTAATTTGATTTTTCAGCTTATTGTAATCTCATCTTCAGTATTTTGTAATCAATTTTCAGTTAATAAAATCATCTTTGCTTTTACATAAACTGTTTTTACTATTAAGATTTCACAAATTCAAATGTTCATGTTACTGTTTCATAAGCTTCTCACAAGCTCATCATAAGCTCTCTGCGTCTATAAGCTTAGATTGAGCTCAAATTAGTAATCTAATCTACTCAAACCCTAATAATCAGCTTAATACCTTTGCTATATGGATATTGAGCCTTGGATGATAAGCTTACAAGGGAAGAGCTTATGGGACCTTTATTAGCTTATCCTAAGTGATAAGCTAGAGCTTGAAGAAGCTCTTTGAGCAAATCAAGCCTTTGTTTAGCTAAGGCTTTTGTAAGTCTTCTTTAAATTTCAAGTCTCTTAGCTTAATAATTGCATTTGCTTATTTTCAGCTTACTACTTGCTTATTAGTGCTTAAACCTGTCTTACTGTGCTTATTAAATATGTTTGATCATCTGTTTTCAAGTTTAGTAGTTTAGATCATAGTTTTTCATATTTTATCTTAAAAATCAATAAAAATCCAAAAATATTAGTTCAACTAGTAGCTTAATGATTCTGGCTTATTTGATTGTTGGTATAAGCTCATAAGTTCTGTTAATAGTTGTTTGTTATTTGGTAATCAAGTTTTATTAAGTAGATTTCATTTTCATAAGCTTAAATGGAATTGAGTGTTTTTAAAGGGGTGTTTGGCATAGCAGTACTAACCACAAGTTAGTACTGCTAGGGGCCATTTGGTCTTTGGATTTTGATTTTAACTTCATAAATAAGTCTGCTAGAATAGAATTAAGAAGTTATGTTAGGGTAAATTAGTTTTTCATAAGTTAGATTTATATAAGTCATAATCTGTCTAGTCTCATTTTGCATTAAAAGTTTTAATCATATCTAGTATTAGTAATGGTCTTATTTGCACTTTATTTGTTGTCTCAATAGAGTAGAATCAAGTGTCTTATCCTGCATTTAAAGTTTTAAAAGTTTTTAGTTCATTTACATGTCAACTACACCAGCAGTTTTAAAAAAAAACAAGTAGCTGTTTTCAATTTAATAATTCAGAGGGTATAAGTAGCTTATAGGATTTGATTTTTGGTTTACAATTAGATCTAGGGTAATAGTTAATTGGTTTCAATTTGTTTTTTAGTAATAAGCTCAATAGGTCATCTGTTTTTAGCTTTTAAAGTAGCATTTTGTCTTTTCAATTTCAAAACAAAACTCAGCAGTTGCTGAGTATTCTGTCTGATTTCAAAGCACTTTTTCATTAAGCTCTTATTTTCTAAAATACCTTTTAAAAGTTTTTTCTAGTAGCCCTTAGGTCTAAGTTCAAATAGGTATAAGCTAGATTTTCTCAAGTGTCCATTTACATTCTAGAAAATAAGCTCAAAGTCCCTATGGGCCTGTTTGGGTAAACAGTCCTTATCAAGTGCTTATTCCTTTATTTAGCTTATCTGCTTATTGTTATGGCTTATTTAGGTTTAGTTTAGCTTATTAGGTTAGTATAGGTCTAATTTAGCTTATTTGGTTTTGTCATTAGCTTAATTGAGCTTATTTGCTTTTTATTAGCTAAAATGGCAGTACTAACTTCTAAGTTAGTACTGGTGACTTCTTAAGCTCATTCTAGGCTTATTTGGTTGCTTATTTTTGTTCTTTGTTGCTTATTTAGGATAGCTTATTATCTAGTTTAGCTTATTTCTCTATTTTGTTTGCTTATTCTCTTTAAAAATGCAAACAGTTAGCTTTTATTAGTTTAGTAGAGTTTAAGTTTTTCTGTCTTATTTAGCTTATTTGTAGTTTATAAAAATAGTTGTTTTACAAAAGTTGCTTATTTTTAAGAGTTTTAAAAAGTTAAAAAAATAGAAAAAATTAAAACACTTGGGAAAGTGGGAAGCCCCGGGTGAGCAAGGCTCGAACCCGGGACCTCTACCACCTTCACCAAGCATTTTATCCCCACACACACAACCATCGTGCTACACTAGCTCATCTGTTATTACTTCGCACAATCTATCTTTTATATACATTTTTGGTCCTTTAGTTCAATAAGATGTTTTAGCTTATTACACATCTTATTCGATAAGCTGTGTTTCCTAACTTATTTTTCCTACATTCCTCTTAGTTCAAGCTACTTTCTATAATTTTTTCAGAATTTTTATATTTAGTTTAGTATTTTTAAACATTTATTTTTATTAAAAACTTTAAAAATTTATAAAAAATAGAAAAATAATCAAAAAAAAATATAATTCTTTTTTAGAAAATTTTCTTTTATCATATAGTTCCTAGGAAAAATAGTTTTTCTTTCGTAGGATTTAATTTGCAAAATTTTATTTTTTAAAGAACGGGATTCGTTCCCGTTCACGTTTTTCAAAATTTTAAGCTCAATTCAACTCCGTTTTTGTTCTAGTTTTCTTTAAACTTACTTTTTAGTCAATTAGAGTCTATTAAAAGTGAAAAATTCATTTTAGGTTTAATTTTGGAAATTTAGGGTTTTTAATCACCATTTAATTTCCCGTTATTAAAGTTAGGTTTAATTGTCCTTTAATTTGCTCACTTTTAGGATTTTAGAAAATAAATCTTCTTCGAACCAATTCAAATCATTGTCCAAACAACAAACGTGGTCTCAATTTCATAAATCTTCGAGGAATACGACCCGGTAATCACTTACCGGTAAATATACGTATTATTATATATAATTGTGAGAATTTTCCTTTCTTCCTTTGTCCTCAAGGGTAGTTTGGTAATTTTCTATACTTATATCATTATACGTGTATAAAACTTTACGCATCAAGTTTTTGGCGCCGTTGCCGGGGATTTGTGATTAAGATTCTTTCGTTTGAAGTTTGTCGATCGTGATTTGGAGAACCTTTCGTCTTCGAAAGTTACGCTTTTAAGAAAATTAAAAATATATAAAAAAATAAAAATATCTTTCTTTCCTTTTTAGTATAAGTAGAAGATTAAAAACAAAAAAATACAAAAATATTTGCTCTTCCGGATTTTTTGATTTTTCTCGTTAATTTGTGAATATTTAAAATTTAACAAAGTTGGTAAAAGAACACCAACAAATAATACCTTCAATTGAGGTATTATCCATCAATAAGTTCCCGAACCAAAGATTAATTTTTTTTTACCGTTTGTGTCACTTACGAAAAAGGCGCACCTCTTTTGTAAAATTTATTTTACTTAAGAGAGTTACCCTAAGTTTGTTGATTATTCGGTAAACAAAAATATTTCCTTTTCTCGTTTCATTTCTCATTTCTTTTGTTTGTTTAGTGCATGCGCACTAGAAATTCCTATTTTCCAAATAATTCAAACGTAACCATTCCGAGACGTCGAAATAAAGGACGTGCTCCAAACATAGTCGAACCCGAGCTTCGTACTATCGTTGCACCAATGGCGGAACGTACAATGGAAGAGCTACTCCGGGCACCCACGGAAGGGTACAGAGAAGCTATTGTTTTACCAGAAATTAATGCGGATCATTTTGAGATTAAAACAAATTTGCTTCAATTGGTTCAAGCGAATCCATTTTACGGTCATGAGAGTGAAAATCCTCATGCTCATATTAATAGTTTCAAAAGGATTACCTCGACTTTACGATTTAGGAATGTGCCTAACGATGTGATTAAGCTTATGATGTTTCCATATTCACTCGAAGGAGCCGCTAAAACTTGGTACGGGAAAGAACCACCAAATTCGATCTTGACTTGGGAGGATCTCGTGACCAAATTTGTGAATTAATTTTTCCCTCCTTCGAAAACCACTCACTTAAAGAATGAAATTTCTCGATTTACACAAAAATTTGAGGAGACTTTTAGTGAAGCGTGGGAACGATTTAAGGAGTTGCTTAGAGCTTGTCCTCATCATGGATTTACGGAGTTAACTCAAGTTGATACCTTTTATAACGGTTTAAACGAGAATGAACAAGACTCCTTAAATGCCGCGACGGGTGGAAATCTTTTGAGTAAGACGACTAGAGAGGCTTTAAACATAATTGAGAATAAATCAAAAGTTCGTTATTCACGAAATAGATCGAATGCTTCTAGGATGAATGCTACTTCTAGTAAAATGGATGAAAGAATTGATAAGCTTGTGGATCAACTTTCAACCTTAGTCGAGATTGTTTCTAAGAAAGTTGTCACTCCCGCTCCGGTTAAAGCGGTTGAGGAAACTTGCGTTACTTGTGGTGGTGCCCATTCTTGGTATAATTGTCTGGCTACCGATAACAATCAGGCTAGTGTTTGTGCGACTACGGGTACTTACAATCAAGTTAACCCTCCAAACTATGTTAGTAATCAAATGGCACCACCAGGTTTTGCTCCGGTGCAAAACAATAGTCAAAATAGGTTTAATCAGAATCAAGTTCAAGGGAATAATTTTCATGGAAATCAAGGTTTTTAAGCTCAAAATAATCATGCTCCATATTTTCAAAACTAAGGATTTCAAAACCAACCTTTTCAAGTGCCTAATAATCAAGTTCAACAAGAGATTTCAAATGATTTTTCAAATTACAAGAGGAATAACGATCAGATGTTGAGAAACATGCAAAATCAAATCAATTCGTTGAAAGGAGACCTTAAGAATGAAATTCAAAACACGATAAAATCTCAACAAGCCGTCATGATGAATCAACAAACTACCTTTCAAAATAATTTGCAAAACATGATTTGTGGATTGTTTCAAAACCAAGCCTCAACTTCGGGTACTCTTCCGAGTAATACCATTCCAAACCCGAAGGGTGAGATGAAAGCGATCACTACTCGAAGTGGTGTTGCTTACGAGGGACCCTCGATTCCTACTAATCCTTCTCCTAAAGAGGTAGTGGAATGAGAAACCGAGGAGACAACGGATAAAGAGCAAACAAATTTCCAAGGAAGTACCGCTCAAATCCCACCTCCGGTTATCCCTATTTCTATTCCGGAATCCGATGTTCCGAAGAGTTTACCTAAGCCAAATATTCCATATCCTTCATGACGTGATGATCAAAAGTCCCGTGACAAAGCTTCGAATCAAATGGAGAAGATCTTCTAAATCTTTCAAGATTTGCGCTTCGACATTAGTTTCGCGGATGCTTTACTTTTGATGCCAAGATTTGCTCCTACGATTAAGAGTTTGCTCATGAATAAGGAAAAGTTGCTTGAGTTAGCTAAGATACCGTTGAACGAGAATTGCTCGGCGATGCTCCTCAAAAAGCTTCCCGAAAAGCTTGGAGATCCCGGCAAGTTTCTTATTCCATGTAATTTCCCGGGAATGGATGTATGTCACGCCTTGGCCGATCTTGGCGCAAGCATAAATCTTATGCCTCTTTCTATTTGGAAAAAGCTTTCCCTGCCGGAACTTACACCAACTCGGATGACTTTAGAGTTAGCAGACCGATCAATTACTTATCCTAAAGGACTCGCCGAAGACGTTTTTGTCAAAGTACCGACTTTGTTGTTGTCGATTTCGAAGCCGATCCTCGAGTACCTCTCATACTTGGGAGATCCTTTTTGAGGACCGGTCGTGCTTTAATTGATGTTTATGGAGAAGAAATAACCCTTCGGGTTGATAACGAAGCCGTCACTTTTAATCTAGATCAAACCACGAGATATTCCTCTACAAATGACAAATCGGTAAACCGAATTGACATCATTGATGCAGTTTGTGAGGAGTATGCTCCGGAATTGCTAGGATTTTCTAATTCTTCAGGTGGCAATCCCACCCTAACGTCTGAGCCGTTTACTTCCGAATTCATTTTGGAAGAAATCGAAGCTTATCTTAAGGATGATTCGATTTCACCGGAAATTGATCATGCCGATTGCGATCCAGAGGAAGATGTTTGCTTGATCGAAAAATTGTTAAATAACGACTCGTTTCAACTTCCTCCGATAGACCTTAAACAAAGTGAAGTAACCGAGGCAAAATCTTCAATTGAAGAGCCTTCGGTATTAGAGTTAATAGATTTACCGTCTCACTTAGAATATGCTTTCTTGGAAGAAAACAACAAGTTACCCGTATTTATTGCAAAAGGTTTAAAAAATGATGCAAAAGATGCTCTCTTAAAGGTTCTCAAATCTCATAAACAAGCCATTACTTAGAAAATCAACGACATCAAGGGTATCGACCCTCGTTTTTGTACACACAAAATCTTGATAGAGGATGATTACAAACCTACGGTTCAAAGTCAAAGACGGGTTAATCTAAAAATTCACGAGGTAATAAAAAAGGAGGTCCTAAAACTTCTTGATGCCGGAATGATTTACCCGATCTCTGACAGTCCATGGGTTAGTCCAGTGCATTGTGTTCCAAAGAAAGGAGGAATAACCGTTGTTGCTAATGAAGAGAATGAATTAATTCCGACACGTTTAGTTACCGGGTGGAGAGTTTGCATAGACTATAGGAAGTTAAATGAAGCGACTCAAAAAGATCATTTTCCATTGTCGTTTATGGATCAGATGTTAGAAAGATTAACCGGTAATGAGTTTTATTGTTTTCTAGATGGATTTTCAGGGTATTTCCAAATACCAATAGATCCCCAAGACCAGGAGAAAACTAC
>BQNB010071746.1:8798-32665 GCA_026074375.1 Tanacetum coccineum
GGCATGAGATGCCGTGATACATTGGAGGTCTTTTGGGATGTCAAAGCTAGAGATTCGAGTCAAAATATATTGTTATGTGAACAATTACTAAATTTCGAAGTCTTTAACTTTATCGTAGAACAATTTAAAGCCTTGTGCTTATGTAATAAAAGAATAAACTTGTTTATCCAATGTATCTTTTAAACGTCACACTTAGTGGTCGTTCTTATATCTTGTGCTATTGACCCATAATGTAACGCCCTCGGATATTCAATATTCCGCTACATACTCAGATTTAAGGGTGTTACATCATACACGAGTCCCACAAGTCAAAATACTCTATCCATCTCGGTTCTGACAAGATGTATTAGGACATGAAGAAGCTATATTGGTGGCCCAATATAAAAGAGTACATTGCCACCTATGTTAGTAAATGCCTGACATATGCCAAGGTCAAGGCAGAACATCAAAGGCCATCAGGATTGTTGGTACAACCCGATATACCTCAATGGAATTAGAACAACATCACTATAGATTTTGTCACGAAGCTTCCTAAGTCGTTACAAGGTTACAACACCATTTGGGTGATTGTCAACCGACTCACTAAGTCTGCATTCTTTGTACCAATGAGAGAGACTGATCCGATGGATAAACTTGCAAAAATGTACCTAAAGGAGGTTGTCACGAGGCATGGAATACCTCTCTCGATTATTTGTGATCGTGACCCTAGGTTCGCATCAAATTTCTCGAGGTCACTTCAGAATGCTTTGGGTACTAGTCTGGATATGAGTATTGCGTACCATCCACAAATAGACAGACAAAGCGAGAGGACTATTTAAACTCTCGAGGATATGTTGCGTGCTTGTGCAATCGACTTTGGAAAGGGTTGGGTTAACCATTTGCCATTAGTCGAGTTCTCATATAACAATAGCTATCACGCTAGCATCAAGGCCACACCATTTGAAGCACTTTATGGTCGAAAGTGTCGTTCACCCGTTTGTTGGGCCGAGGTTGGAGAAGTTCAACTCACTGGTCCAGAAATAGTGCAAGAAACAACTGAGAAGATCGTTCAAATCAAGCAGAGAATGCAAGCTGCACGCGATCGACAAAAGAGTTACGCGAATTTAAAGCGTAAACCGATAGACTTTCAAGTTAGGGATAAAGTTATGCTTAAAGTTCCGCCTTGGAAAGGGGTCGTACATTTTGGCAAAAGGGGGAAGTTAAACCCTAGGTACGTTGGACCATTCAAGGTATTGGAAAAGGTTGGATCTGTTGCATACAAGCTTGAGCTTCCTGAAGAGTTGAGCCGGGTTCACAATACATTTCATGTATCCAACTTGAAAAAGTGCCATGCCGACGAACCATTAGCCGTTCCATTGGATGGACTTCACTTTGATGACAAGCTTCAATTTATCGAGGAGCTGGTAGAAATCATGGACCGTGAAGTTAAACGGTTGAAGCAAAACCGCATTTCACTAGTCAAGGTTTGATGGAACTCCAGGAGAGGTCCTGAGTTCACATGGGAACGCGAAGATCAATTCAGGAAGAAATATCCACACATCTTCACAAAGACCGCACCATCGTCAAGTGCCGCGTCTTAAGCCTTGAGGACAAGGCTCACTTAACTGGGGGAGACAATAACACCCTGTACTTTATGGTCATTGACGTCGTCAATAAATTCACTATGTATTTTTAGTATTGTACGCATTTGCTTTAAATTGTAAACGTTAAGTTAAATCGCGTAAGCTAAAAATTATCGTTCAATGTAAACGGGCGTCAAACAATTAAATGTTTACATCTAGCAAGTGTTAAGTAATTATTTTGAGGATAATTATTAACTTTGTTCATTTTATTTGATTGGTTACGTAAATTGTGTATGTTTCGCGATAAAAATATGTTTAGGCATACCCAGAACCACCAAAACTTTTCTACGCTTCAACAAATACCCACGATTATACCCAATACTCAAAAATTAGAAAAATATATCATACATATACATATAGAACCGGATATGGGTTGATATGTACAAACAAAATATCTACAAAACACTTCTCCTTGTTTTCATGGGATGTTCTCTACATTTAGGAACCATGGCTCATTTATCTTACTAACTTCAATAGTGAACTTGACCAATACCATCCTTAATTTCCTCAATGTGTTCCTTGAACTAGTCTTTGCATATATAACGCCTTAGCAAATGGAAGTAACACATAGATCTCATTTCCTTAAGTGTGAAACACAAAAATCTCTCCTTTTGGCTCCTTTAACCCACGGCATTCCACAAACACACACCAAACCCATACAAAATTTTAATTGTAACATTTACACACATCTCTACATTATTCCTAAGATGTCTTAAAGTGTTTAGAAGGATTGGTTTCAGCATTTTCAAGGTTTAAGCAAGGAAAAACAAGATTAGGGTTTCTAATTGGAATTAGGGTTTTCAAGTTGTGCAAGCTTTGGTTTATCATCTAAACTAGGGTTTAGATATTTTGGTTCATCATATTACATCATCATAAGGTTATCTAAAACTCTTTATAAACTTACATTTATCATTTTATGCATATATGAGTTCTATATAGCAAAATCATCATTTGGATACTTTTAAACATGTAAAAGGGATTTTTACTTGTGATCATTGTTTTGTACACTTTTATATATGTTATTTTGTTGGTAATATCATGTTAAAATGGATATATAAGTATTATACCATCTAGGTTTAAGTATAAAAAGGGTATATACAAATTAGGGTTTCTAAAGTTTACTTAATAAGTTGCAAGTAAAAGTATTGTAAATGACTTGTTAATCTTGTTTTCATGGACTCATGTGGACAAAATATGGACAATGGACATTATTATATGTATTACATAGGGTATAAAGGGTTGCAATGGACTTGTAACAAGATGGTTAAGCTAAAAAGTACAAAATGAAGTTAAAACATGTTTTTAACACAAACCTCCAAACTTACAGTTTTGGTTTGAAAAATAAGGTATAATTTTTATATTTTTATAAAATAGAACGTCTCATGACGATTCCAAAAAGGTAAGAAACTCAAAAAACGGATTAATAACGAAAAAGATACGTACTTTACGAGTTACACGTTAATTAAACGCGATATAAAAGAAATTTTATAAAAACAATTTATAAAATACTACTGATATGTAAGGTTTATTATTTTTCTCAGATCACACATATTTTTAGGATTCCAAAATGATAAGAATTGTAATTTTTACCAAGACTCAAACCAATATCCACTTTTATAACCTTAACACAAAATTTAATCAATTGTTGTGTCAAATGCTACTAGGGGCCGGTTACACACACACACTCCTAAGAAATCCTCAATATCTCCTAATGATCCCTACAAGTACATGTATAACTAAATTCTCATAAATGCTTGTCCTAATTGTTCCCACTAAGCTATTACACAATGGGCAAAGACCATTTGACCACCCTTTTGCCCTTTTGGTTTCGGCAACCTGCATGTAAGTACCTAAATCCCTAAGATTTTTATAAACTTGCTAAATCTTGTAGATCATGCAAGTAATTAAAGATGGCAAACAATGGGAAACCAACTAGAAACCATAAAACCATGCACCTTAGGATCGGTTTTGGTTTGTTTAAGGGACTAGGAAAGTTAACTAGTTCTTCAGCCTAAAATACCACACTCATATCTTACATTTGTACACTCATACAACATACACACACACAACAAGAAACACAAAATTGTGCCTAGTGTTCTGGTCCACCAAACGCAAGCAAGCACATCTTCTTGATTTTCATTCAAAAACCCACAAACATTTCCTAGTTATCAAAAAATCCAAAAGAGTTACACGAGCAAGTCTTTTGCGTTTTACGAAGCTTGATCTTAGGGTAAATTATTGGTCCGTGTAAACGCATTTGGTTCCCGTACTTCTCGTTCCAACAACAAACCAAGCAAGTCGCTAAGGACCTTTGTAAGTCACATCCAAACTCAAAACAACGTATTATGCGTATTCTTTCGTGATGACTAGCTTATGGGTCAAAGGTAATTATGTATAACGACACTAGCTTCTGAGAACACCATGATAAATGAAGTAAGAACACATGATACGATTATGAAAAACTTAACAACTGTGTGGTGTAAAACTATAAAGGAATGAGTCACCGTGTTTTAGTAACAAAAAGTTTGAAAACTCACCGTCATGGAGAAAACAACGAAAACTTTTAAGAAAAAACACGAACAAAGGCTTTGGAAGGTATACACGACTTAAACATTGGTTACAGGTAACACGACTATGTATAAGGGCTAACAAACAAATAAAATTGCTAAGACGATTTCAAATCTATATATGGTTATAGAAATCAATGACCTCGTCACGATCCAAACAGGCCCAACTGGAGGCCCACAAAGTGGTAATTACTCTACTGAGCTTATTAGGTAACCTACGCGCTTATTGAAACTTATATAGGCCCTTATACTTTTAAAAACCAAACACAATAAATGGAACTGGGACTAATTTTTAGTAAATGGTTTGTTGGCCAACGCGCCTATAAGCTCCAAATAAGACTCATCCAGCTTGAACAATAAAGCCAAACACTTAAGCAAACTTAATATAAGCCTAACGAATGCATTTAGTACTACCAGGAATAAACTATTTGCTACCATAGTAATAATTATACTACTCAGTAAGTAACTATAACATTACCAGTAGTAACCATTATGGTACTACCAGTACCAATGACAATATTATTCTACCAAGCGTAACTAATATGCTACCAGTAGTAATGACTATACTACCAGTAGTAACTATAACATATCCAGTAGTAACCATTATGGTAACTACAGTACCTAATGACAATTTTAGTTCCTATCTTACCAGAATAACTAATATACTACCAAGTACTAAGACAATCTTATTCTCTAACCAGGATAACAAATATGCTACCAGTAGTAATGACTAAATCCTACCAGTAGTAACTATAAAGACCTAATTCATTTTCGTAAACTTAAAGGACTTAATATGTAAAACTAAAGGGTTACAGTGTAAAATGTTTATATTTTATAACCTAGAGGACTAAAGTGTTATAACTAGAAGCTTAAGGGATATTTGAGATCAAAAGTAGTTAATAAAACGTTACAGAAACCAGACGAGATATTAATAAAATTCAGACATAAAACGGTTTAAATTACGACTTAATAAATAAGTAGATTTATTAAGAAAGTATATCACGATTTCCCAATATCCATCAAACAATTTCAAATGCCTTAAAATACGTACACCAACCCACACAAGTGACAACAGTTATCACATCACTAGCACATTTATTGTATTAATAACATTGAGTCTTTATCCCTAACTTGTAGACTAAGACAGGGCGCGTATATTACTATAGGTGATTGACAGTGGGTTGAGGTGTGGTTCAAACTTTGGATATCTATTAAAATCCCCCCCCAATTCCAAGGACTATTCACTCAGGTGATTCATAGCCCCATGTTTTACAATTATTTAAATGAATTACATCCTGGGGTGAGAAACATGCTTTTGTTATACAAATTGGAATGCAAGGGTAATTTTAATATCATGATCTATACGTGTTTGCATTAGTTACCAACTAATCTCAATTAATGTCCATGATCATGAAATGTTAATATGCATAGATGTGATTGGGAATTACATTAGTGGTGCGATGTTATGGATAGATCTATTAGAGGGAAAGAACAATTCCCCATACGGGTGACAAGCTATCCACCGTGAACGAACGCATACCAATGTCGAATTAAAGGATGTTGCAGGGTTAGCACATCAGTTCCCGGACATCTCGTTGGCAAATATACTTGCAATTCACATATGACGAGCTTCAGTTCATGAGACTTAGGAAAGAGTAATTACTTTTTATGATGTTTTGCATTTGTGTTGCTTAATATTAACACATATGTTGGAGAATCTTGCGGTCCTACCTATTGATTTACTAAACCCTATGAATTCACCAACTTTATGTGACGTTTTTAAGCAATGTTTTTCAGACAAATAAGCCGAGGTGCAATGATACACTGGAAGTCAATAATTGAAGAGTCAACACTTAAGATTTGGGGTCCTATTACACCTTGGGGAAAATTGTTATAAACCGAAATCTTTATTTGTATTGTTGAACAATTTGAAGCTATGGGCTTATGTAACAAACAAGTATTTTGTTAATCCAATGTAATCTTTTCAAAATGACACTGTTTAGTAGTCGTTCTCAGATCTTTGCTAAAAATTTGTTTTTGAATCCATAAATGTAACGCCCTCGAATATCCAACATCCCGCTGCGTGCTCAGATTTGAGGGTGTTACAGATTGGTATCAGAGCCAAGGTTATAGAGAACCAGGTCAAAAGTTTTTTCTAGACTATAACCATTTTCAAACACTGTTTTCACAAATGGGATTTGCGAGGGACATACATGCATTACTTTTGTTTACATCCTAGCACTATATGAGCTTGCATACATGCATTGTTTTTAGCATTATTATGGTACTAAGTGCTATAACCATTTTTCAAAACATGTTTTCAGCAAATTGGAATTGCGAGGACCATACTTGCATTAACTTGTTTAGATCTAGCACATAAATGCTTGTACATGCCATGCATTGTTTTAGCATTAGTAGTGTACTAAGTGCTGTACATGATCGATATACGTGTATATAATGATATTACCGTAAAAAAAATATTACATATAAGGCTTTTTAATATTAAGCTTATAGTACAATCATACCGATCTTTCCTATATACGTAAATACTTTATATAAGTTATTTTGTTTTTGCAGTAATCATGTCTTACGAACATCTGCTGTAACCTAACTTCCTTCTACACACGACTCTGAGCCCGGCAGAGCCTTCTGGAGCCGATGATGAGAGATATCTGAGGAGCATTCCACGAGTCATCGTATTAGATACGATGGGACGCCGATACAGCCTAGTAGCCCACACCATCACCGATAACAATACCAGGCCTAGAGGATCCACAAAACACGCCATATCCTCGGACTGAGGATGAGCGTGAGCCTATGTTCGTACAAGCACATGATCCTGACTACGTGCCAGAGCCTAAACAACCCGTTGAGAATAATACCGATAAGAGGATGAGCAGAGTTTCCAGGCGAGACAGCCATTACCTCCTGTTGATTCACATTACTGCTGATACACCCGACATGTTTTACGATCGGATCCCGAGGAGATCCTAGAGGAGTAAAGGATGATGAGACAAAGGAAGGTCCGGTGTCTATCTATGACGGGGAGATGATGGAATATAGGATGATGGCGAATCATCTAGGATGCGCCAAGAAGAGGATGAGGATGATGAGGACGAAGAGGAGGAGGAGGAGCACTTAGCTCTGGCCGACTCTGCTATTGTTGTACCTGTTGATGAGCCTGTTTTCCCATCTAAGGGAATAGAGCCTGTTATACCACCACCCTCTACTGACATTACTATTGGGGCTAGGATTATCGTCCGACCTCAGACTTCCATATCCCTTCCACCAAAGGCAGAGGTTAAGACTTCTAGCCATGACTACTCCATCACCATCACCACCTATCTCACTATCACCACCCTCTGCAGGAGAGCGCCTTGCTAGGTGCATGGCCCAACCTGCACATTCACCACTTTACACCAATCATGGGTGTCCAACCCAAATCCAGACACTCAGGATAGCATCCACTCAGGCTCTCATTGATGCCGTTACTGCCGCATTACCATCACCTTCACTACCACCACTACCACCATCTCTATACATACCACCACCTGTTGACCGTAGGGATGACATCCCCGAGTCTGAGCAGCCTCCCCGCAAGAGGTTGTGTTTGTCCGCTATAGGCTCCAGATATGAGATCGGAGAGAGTTCTACTGCTAGACCTACCAGAGGTCGAGGGATAGATTATGGATTTGTTAGCACGGTAGATGCTGAAGAGAGGCGACAGGGGATTAGAGATGTTGGGTACGGGATTAGGGATACTTGGGTAGATCCGGCAGAGGCAGTTCCAGAGATAGCACCTATGACCGTGGGAGAGGTCAATACTAGGGTCACAGAGCTTGCTGAGCTCCATGAGCGTGATACACAGGACTTGTATGCTTTACTAGAGGATGCTCAGGATAGTAGGTCTCGTATATCACAGCGAGTCGATATGGACTCGCAGCGGGTCGATTTACTTATGGGGGATAGGATGACTCTCCAGGAGACAGTATGGATGGTGGAGGAGGAGGCCTATGCTTCCCGAGAGGCTTGGGCTCACTCGATAGGATTGAGTCAGGCGACTCATCAGGAGCTTCAGACCCATCGTGATCATGTGTATGCACATGAGACCTATCTCCAGGCACACCAGACACAGCTACAGCTGCAGAGTACTCTCATTCAGACACAGCATCAGGTACACGAGACTCGCTTTCAGATGCAGCAGGCTGAGTTAGCAGCGCTTCGAGAGACTGATCGTAGGCGCCAGGACCAGATGGTAGAGACTCTCCGAGTCATCAAAGATATGAGGCGAGAGATGAGCGACATGCAGGCTGAGTTGTTAGCAAACTGCTAGGAGCAGCAGAGCGACGCAAGACGGCCAGGACCTAGAGGCTAGGATTCCAGATCACCCAGGACTTCTAGGACGACCGACAGTCACAATTAGTGATTCATGTTATTGTAATTTAGCAAGGACAGTGGTACCGCATGTTAAGTATTAGGGGTATATTCGCCCGCTAGCACAGCCTTAGATCTTTTGTGTTGTATTATGTGTACTCCCGAACAACTATTTCATGTTACAATTTTCAAAGTTATGAATGAAAATATGGTTACTTGAACTATATACTTCTCCTGTGTTAGATTATCTCATCCAAATAATATTAATATCAGTCGAAATAACCTCATGTTTTGACTTGTAGTGATCTAGAAACAAATCCATGGCACCTACAACCAGAGGAGGACAAATCCCTGTCAATGACACCAGAACCCAACCAACAATAAAGACCCCCGAATTCCATCCAAGCACTGATTGACCGAGCATCTCTTGCGAAACGCCACCATAGAGATGGAAGCCACAGTTCGGGCACAGGGGATAACCGAAGGAACGTGCAAACTGCGCGCAACTTTGTTTTTACGCGGACTTCATGAAGTGTCAACCTTTGAACTTCAAGGGGACTGAAGGCGTGGTTCGGTTTAACTCGGTGGATTGAAAAGATGGAGTCAGTTTTCAATATCAGTGGTTGTGCTATTGAGAATCAAGTGAAGTTTGCCACCTGCACTCTGTTAGGTGCTAGCTATTTTAGACTTGGTGGATAGGTCCAGATAATAACCTTAGGCACAGAGGCCTAATCGCATAGACTTGGGAAGATACTCAAGAAAAAGATTACGTACAAGTATTGTCCGCAGGGTGAAATCAAGAAATTAGAAATATATCTTTGGAACCTGAAGGTCAATGGAAAACGATGTTCCATCATACACTGAACGTTACCAAGAGTTTATACCTTTTTTAACCCTGATATGTACCAAGTATTGTAGCCAATGAAACCGAGAAGGTTGACCAAGTACATCAAGAGGACTTTCCTGACAACATTATGGGAACGTCAAGTCTGCCAGAAACCCAAGACGTTGGATGTAGACCTATTGAGTTAGCCATGACTTGATGGACAGAAACTCCGCACCTACGCGGAAAGGCAATATGACAACAAAAGGAAGGCTGATGATTCATCCAGAAATAACCATGGTCACCAACAGCAACCCTTCAAAAGGCAGAATGTCGCCAAGGTCTACAACATGGGGACAGGCGAAAGGAAGCCTTATGGGGGATCCCTTGCCCAAGTGCAACAAGTGCCATCTCCACCACAATGGCCCGTAGCACCCAGATGTCCACAAGTTGCAACAAGATAGTCACTTTGCTCGCGATTGGCAGAAATAACTGGTAACACGAATGTTGCTAACACTCAGAAGGGCAATGGGGCAACTCCCAAGGGAAATGGTTGTTTTGAGTATGGAGCATCAGGACACTTCAAGAGAGATTGTCCAAAACTGAAGAATAAAGATGGAGGAAATGGGAATGCACAAGGATGGGTTAAGGCATTGGGAATGCAGAAAATAATGGAAATGCACCAGGAAACCATAATGCGAATGTTGTCACGGGTACGTTCCTGTCTTAAATAACCACTAAGCATCTATCTTATCGACACTGGTGCCCGAAGAAGTTTTATATCCACTGCATTTAGTCCTTGATAAACATCGCCCCAACCTCATTAGAAAATTGTTATGAAAGTCGAATTAGCTGAGGGAAATTAGTCAAGATAGACACAATTATACGAGGTTGCACCTTAAATTTCTTAGACCAATCCGTTCAAACATAGATCCTAAATGCCCGTAGAACTGGGTAGTTTTTCGACGTCATTTATTCGGTATGGACTGTTAAGAAAAATGTCACGCTGTGGATAGTGTGCGATGAGAAAACTCGTTCAGTGTTCCTATGGGAATGAAACATTGACTTTTCGGTCAGGCCGACGAAATTAGCAACGGGAGAGAACCCGTTGACAGTTATCTCATGTTCAAAAGCTCAAGAGTACATGGCCAAGGATGTCAGGTCTCTTAGCAACAGATATCCGCCAGAAGAGGAGACAAGTCGGGAAAGGAAACAGATAGAGGACGTACCAATCGTCCGAGATTTTCCAGAAGTGTTTCCCGAGGACTTGCCAGGTCTTCCTCCAGCTCGACCAGTGGAATTTCAAATCGACTTAATTCCAGGAGCCGCTCCCGTAGCTCGAGCACCATATCGATTGGCCCCATCCGAAATGAAGGAATTATCAGAACAATTACAAGAGCTTTCTGACAAGGATTCAATAATAGGCCTAGTTTCCTAGTCACCTTGGGGAGCCCCAGTCTATTTGTCAAAAAAGAAGGACAGGTCGTTCAGATTGTGCATCGACTACCTGCGAGTTTAAACAAACCTGACAGTATAAAAATCCGTTATCCACTCCCGAGGATCGACGATTTGTTTGATCAACTTCAAGGATCCAGTATTTATTCGAAGATAGATCTGAGATCCGGATATCACCAGCTTAGAGTGCGAGATCAAGACATTCCAAAGACGGCATTTCGAACTCGGTATGGCCATTACGAGTTCCAGGTTATGCCATTCGGACTGACAAACGCACCTCAACCTGCGTATTCATGGACCCATGAACCGAGTGTGGCAAACCTTACCTAGATATACGTTCGTAATCGTCTCAACGATGACATAACTTATTTATTCGAAAGACGAAAGAGAGCATGATGAACACATTAAAAGCAAATTTTGAGGAATTGCTTAAGAAGGAGAAGTTGTACTTAAAGTTTTCAAAATGTGAATGTTGGGATCCGAAGGTTCAATTTCTTCGACAATGTCATTGATAGTAGAAGGCATACATGTGGACCCCGGCCAAGATAGAGTCTATCAAGGATTGGCATCTCCAAGACACCAACGGAGATCCCCATTTTAGGTCTTGCTGTTACTATCTGAATGTGCATTGAAGGATTTTCGAAGATTGCCAAGTCAATGACGAAACTTACTCAGAAAGGAATCAAGTTCGATTGGGGAGAAAAGGAAGAGAACGCTTTCTAGTTGATAAAGCAGAAGCTGTGTAGTGCCCCAATTCTGGCTTTACCTGAAGGGAGCGAAGACTTTGTGGTATACTGTGATGCGTCACACAAGGGCTTAGGTGCGGTGTTAATGCAGCGAGAGAAGGTGATTGCCTATGCTTCTCGACAGTTAAAAGTTCACGAGAAGAACTACACCACTCATGAATTGGAGCTTGATCGGTAGAGTTTGCCCTAGAAGATGAGAAGACACACTATAACGGAACCAGATGCACCGTAATCCTGACATTCAAAAGCCCTACTACACTGTCTCGATTAAAGGACGCTTAACATGAGCAACGCCGGATGGCTAGAATTACAAGTGACTACGACTGTGGATATTCGTTATCATCCAGGGAAAGCAAACGTAGTGCCGATGGCGCTGAGCCCTAAGAGTAACGGATTGAGCCATTGCGGGTTCGAGCCTTAGTTTATGACGAATTGGTTATGGATCTTCCCCAACGCATAATAAGAAGCTCATATCGAAGCCCAGAAAACCAAGAATGATCGTAAATAAGACGTAGGAGGGTATGATCCGAAGGATATACCCAAGAAAGATTGGAACCACGTGCTGATGAGACACATGTTACACACAGGATGGAACCTTGCTATGAGACTTAAGATCCGTGATTACGCACGAATCCCACAAGTCGAAAATTCTATCCATCCCGTTCCGAAAAGAATGTACCAAGATGTGAAGAAAATTATTTGTGGCCAAACAATGGAAGGCTGCATCAGCCACGTAGATTAGCAAATGCCTGACATGGTGCAAAGTCAAGCCGAACATCAAAGGCCATCAGGTTTTGCTAGTACAACCGAAATACCCGAGTGGAAGTGGGATAAAATAACAATGGATTTTATCACCAAACTGTCCTAGTCGTCATAAAGGGTTCGACACCATCTGGGTGATTGTGATCGACTTAAACAAACTGTCACTTCTTGCCGAAACGAGGAGAATGACCCATTGACAAAATGGCAAAGGCTGAATTTGAACAGGATAGTGGCAAGACACTGGATACTGCCTCAATTATCTGTGATCGTGATGGGGAAGATTCACCTTACGAAATTTTGGAGATCATTTCAAAAATGCTTTGGGTACGGATATTACATGAGGCACTGTCGTATCATCCAGAAACTGACGGGCCAAAGCGAGAGGACCATTCAAACTCTCGAAGACATGCTAAAAACCGAGCTTGCGTGATCGATTTTGGCAAAAGGCGGGTTAAGCCATTGCCATTGGCCCGAATTTTTCATATAACAACAGTTATCACGCTAGCATAAAGGTCGCCACTTATGAGGCATTGTATGGTTAAAAATGTCGATCACCAGTGTGTTGGGCCGAGGTTGGGGAAGCCCAACTGACTGGCCCGGAATTAATCCAAGAAACAACGGAAAAATCCCCCCCCCCCAATCCTGATCAAGCAAAGGATGCAAGCGCAAACAGGATCGACGAAAGAGTTACGCTGATTGAAGTGAAAGCCCGATGGTGTTCGAAGTGAGACAGAGTTTATGCTTAAAAGGTCTCACCTGGAAAGGAGTCGTAACGTTCGGTAAGCGAGGCAAGCTGAACCCAGATACGTCGACTCATTCAAAGTATTAGCAAAAAGTTGGACAAGGTTGCCTACAGGCTGAACTTCCTCAGATGTTGAGCAGAGTTCACCACACTTTCCATGTATCAAATCTGAAGAAATGTTACGCTGACGAACCAATAGTCATGCCGTTAGAAGGAATTCATGTTGACGATAAGCTCCAGTTTGTGGAAGAGCCCGTTGAAATCATGGAACGGGAGATCAAACGATTGAAGCGGAGCCGGATACCATTGGTTAAGGTTCGCTGGAACTCTAGGCGGGGCCCTGAGTTCACCTGGGAACGTGAAGATTCTTCAAACAAAAAATAACACCACAACTCTTCACAAACCGGGCTTCGTCATCCACTACAAGGTCTTAAGCTTTGAGGACAAAGCTCTTTTAACGGGTGGAGACTGTAACATTTCTCATTTTTCATGTCATTGTACGACTCTATTAATGATCACTATTTATTTTAGTCCGATACGCGTTTACTTTTAATATTTACTTTTAAGCTAAATCGCGTAGACTAAAAATAATCAATGAATGTAAACGGTCACCAAATAAATTAAGGTTTACATCAACCAAGTAAGAAATAATTATTAAGAAGATAATTACGTACTTTGCGTATGTTATTTTATTGGTCACGTAAAAGGGTTACGTTTCGCGATAAAAATACATTTGGACACACCCCGGAAATACTTAGACATACCTAGACTCAAACCAATACCCACTTTGAAAGCCTAAACACAAAATTTAATCAAGTCTTGTGTTTATGTCACTTGAGTGCCGAATGTGGGCAAGTAAACCCACATGAAAGTCGTCCTTGGTGATTTATTTGTTACAAAAGTCTCCTAATTACCTTAACAAGTACATGTACATCCATGATCTATTAAATACATGTCCTAATGGTCCCCTAATGATCTTTTACACCTTGGATAATAACCATCTCTTTGTTTTGCCCATTCCTTAGCGCGTATCCAAGCACAAAGCACACAAATCCTAAGATTTCCCATATCTCATAATCTGTACTTAGATTTAACAATTAAGGAATTGTACTAGGTGGTTTAACATAATACCATGTGTAAGTAACTAGAAATCCCCTAAACCACTTCCTAGGGCACGGTTTGGTCTTGTTGTGGACTAAAAGATGTAACTAAGCTTATTGCCTATAAATACACACTCACAACTACACTTAATACATTTTCTAAACTCTCAAATCTCTCTCACTAAGATAAACTTCTTCTTTTCTCCTTATCTCATTCGGCTTACATCAAACCGAATCCATACACGACCCACATTTCATTCTAAAGACACAAAGTGCACTTAAGTTAGCATACAAGGTTGTTAAGAAGTGTACGCGAGCTAAGGGTCGGGTATACCAAGCTTTGAAGCTTAAGATTATACACGTTTGGGTGTATGCGAGTCGGGTTGCATCTAAACCCACCATCAAGGCTCTAGGACTATTGTAAGTCTCGAACTAAACCCATATCTATCTATATTCTAGTCGCTTTAGCATGTCTAGTTGGAAAGGGGCACGTTGCCGTATGTATGACAAAGTTAACATGGACACAAACATGCATGGTTCGACCCATGCATGGTTTACGCACGTATGTTAAATATATAAGGCCTTGTGTGGTGCAAACCGGTATAAAAACGTGGTGAAATGTCGAGTTAAGTTTTAAACACTCATTTAAATACACAAATAAGGATCATAGTGATCATGGGTTCGTTTTACCTAGTCACGCAAAGTTTTACACGTAAACATTTACTAGAAACATAGTGATACGACTCGGGAAGGAATACGCGAGCCCATAGAACGAATGCATGTGTGGAAACACAATTAATAAACCCAAACGAGTGCTTAACGAGAGGGTCGAAACCTAAGAAAACAACTAGTGTAACAAGGGGTTAGACTCGGGTCACATGGGCTTGGCAGCCCACTGTTGGGGGGCCCAACAGGCCTAACGAGGCCTTGTGTGATAAGCTACGGCTTAACAATAAGCCATTTGAGCTTATTCATGGGTTAGGGGTGCTTAATTAATCAACTTAGGCCTTGCGTTACTAATTGAAACCAAACGGAACCCTTAATGGGCCTTCTAGCCCATTAACGAGCCTTAATCAAGACATAAGCTCACGACAAGCCTAAGGCAGCTTATCGAGAAGCTCCCATAAGCTAAATGGGCTTATTGAACCTTAATGTGCTTAATGGACCATAATGGACCCAACGAAACCCTTTAAAACCCTTATCGGGCCTTAACGGGCCCAAGCCGGCCCAACAGAAATGCTTATTAGCTTATTAGCTTAATTGGAATAAGCTGAAATAAAAACAGCTTTGTTCGGCTTAATACAAGTTGGAAATGAACTAGGAAAAGCCTAAAAACTCTAAACATCATTCGGGTTTAAGCTATTGGGCTTACGGGCCCAATAAGCTCGAAATAAGCCATAATAAGCTCCTCGAGCTTATTTTAAGCTTAACAGACCCGCATGAGCTTATTAAGGACTTTTGAACTTATTTAAATCGTATTGGATCCCTACGACCCTAAACGGACCTTAACGGGCCCGACAAGGCCCGTTAAGCCAAAATAAGCTCGAAATGCTTATTCTCTAGCCGAAACAACTTTTTACTACTTATTTGGACTTAACAAGATGAAATGCCACTCGTTGGGATTTATTCGGAGTTAAAATGAAATTTTCACAAGTCGAGGGACTAAAAATGTAAATTTCGAAACATAAGGGATTAACCTTGTCATTTTTGAATTTCAACAGCCCCAGGGACTGTTCTTGCAACATTCTGAAACTTAGGGATCTAAGTGTAATTATAAGGACCTAAACTACCTTTTTGTAAACTTAAGGGACTAATTATGTCATTTCCGAAACTAAAAGGTTTAAAATATAAAAGTGTATATTTATAAACCTAGGGACCAAAGTGGAATAACTAAAACTTAAAGGGTAGGGGGACGATAGTGAGGCAAAAGTGAGATGAATAAAACACTTAACGAGGTCGTCGAACAATAAAGATATTCGGCACATTGAACCGCTGAAAATTTAATAACAAGTTAATAAATAAGTATATTTTATTAATAATGATTTCACGTTTTCTCCGAGAACCATCCAGAATTATAAATCAATAATCTTGTCTCACCACACAAGTGTAACGGTATATAATATAAACTTAAAAATGGGATTTTTAAGTTTATACAATGAGTCGTTAGCTTAAATGTGTAAACTAAGACTTGACCGTACTTACTTAGGTACTTAACGGTGTGATCCACTGCTTACTTGGATATTTATTATCATTTCAGAGAACTACCGGTTAAGGTGGTTCATACCCCACGCTTTACAATTATTTATATGATTTACATCCTGTGGGGTGAGAACATGCTGATTTTAAAATTGGAACGCAATTGTACATTTTTAATACCATGATTACTTGTTTGCCTAAGTATACCATAACCCATTATGTCCATATCATGAACGTTAATTGCATAGATGTGATTGGGAATTACTTTGTGGTGGGCGCGAATGTTAATGGATAGATCTATTAGGGATTGACAATCCCCGTTCGGGTGACTAGCTATCACTGGAAACGAACGCATACCATGTCGAATCTGGGATGTTGCGGGGTTAGCACATCATTCACGGACACCTGTTGGCAAATGTATTTTTGCATTCATATATGTCGAGCTTTAGTGTCATGAGCTTA
The DNA here is from genome assembly GCA_026074375.1 of Tanacetum coccineum. Taxonomy (NCBI): domain Eukaryota; kingdom Viridiplantae; phylum Streptophyta; class Magnoliopsida; order Asterales; family Asteraceae; genus Tanacetum; species Tanacetum coccineum. The sequence continues at coordinate 25,648 of BQNB010071746.1, forward strand.
GGCAACGTAATTACTTTTTATGATGTTTGCATTTGTTGCTTAATCATACACTTGGAAATCTTGCGGTCCTACAATTGATTTACATAAACCTATGAATTCACCAACATTATGTTGACGTTTTAAGCATGTTTTTCAGGTCAATAAGGCACGAGGTGCGATGATACATTGGGAGTCAATAATTGAAGAGTCAACACTTAAGATTTGGGGTCTTATTACACTTTGGGGACAATTGTTATAAACCGAAATCTTTATTTGTATTGCTGAACAATTTGAAGCCAAGGGCTTATGTAACAAACGAGTATTTTGTTAATCCAATGTATCTTTTTCAAACGACACGTTTAGTAGTCGTTCTCAGATCTTGTGCTATTGACCCAATAATGTAACGCCTTCGGATATTCGACATTCCGATGCATACCCAGATTTGAGGGTGTTACATAAACCTAAACCATTAACCCATTTACCCTTCCTTATAACCAAGCCCATGGCCCATTCCTTTTATACCCGGGCCCAAGTCAAAATACCACAACCCTGGGTCAAACAAAGATATAAAAAGATAAAGGGGCGGGAAATCCTGTTTTTACTGTTCATCTCCTTCTTCGTTTTACCCTGCATCAAAATCATGGGGTAAAATGCAATTGATAGCGTGGCTCTAAGATTCGAGTACCAAGTTATGAGTTGGCAGAGTAAAACGTCACCAAGGCCTCTCATTGGCCAAGATACCAAAAGGAATGACACGTTGGCTTCATACAAACACACAAGGGAAGAGAAATTTGCACTAAAACCTTTGGTAAAGAAGCATAAGCCTCTGACACACGGATTGCCACGCTGGAAATCTGTGTGATTACATATTGATCCAACGGTGAAAGATTGGTATCCAATGATTGAAAGGAATGAAGGGTGTGGATTAAAAGGAGTGTGTAACAAACTTGGAGACGGGGGAAGCTTCCTTATCCTGCTATAAATACAAGGGCATCCTCACTCACAAGTAGGGGAGCTTAATTAGGAGTAGTTTTAATATAGCTTATTTACATGTATTTTTAGCTTATTTCTTTAGATAAATGTAATTCTCTTTTCATTTAAACTTGTAATCAGTGAATCTTTTATCAATAAAAGTATTTGTTTTCATTTAAGCTTAATGTGTCTTTTATAGTTGTTTTCTAATACATTACAAGTGGGACATGTTGTAACTCTGATATTTTATAAAAATTATTGAATGGTTGACTTTTCAAAACGTCTAACTTAGAGTCGTTTTTTGTAACTTGTACTTTATACTTTATGCTATGAATGACACGTTGGATGCAAGGAAACACACAAGGAAAGGAATTTTTGCACTAATTTAGTGCAAAAGAAGCACACAGCCTCTGACACAAGGATTGCGACGCGGGCAATCCGTGTGATCACCTATTGATCCAACGATGAAAGATTGGTATCCAATGATTAAAAGGAATGAAGGGTGTGGATTAAAAGGAGCGTGTAACAAACTTGAAGACCTAGAAGCTTCCTCTCAGGCTATAAATACAAGACCTTCTCACTCATAAAGGGGAATCATCTTCTTTTTCAGTTTTAGTAGCTTAATATTTAGCTTATTTTCAGGTAATTTTTCAGCTTATGGTTTTTAGCTAATTGTAATTTCCTTTTTAACACTTTGTATTCATTTCAGTTATTAATAAAAATTTGTTTTCCATTTAAACTCTTTTGTCAATTCTAATTTCACTTTTATGGAAAATAATGGTTGATTAAGCTCATTTACTGTTTCATAAGCTCATACTATTTTTAAGCTACTAAAAGCTCTCTTATAAACTGGATCATCCCTTGGAATTGGATGGCTGCTGGATGATCAAGTTTGGTAATAGTCCTTGAAGGTCAAGGGTTAGGATAAAATAGGAATTGATTTTGCTTATAGCTATAAGCTATAAGTTGTTTGCATAAACTCTGTTTGAGCAAACAATCCCTATTTAGCTGGGATTTCAGGTTCTACATCATTTACTTTTTCTGTCTTTTAAATTTCCTAGTTAAATTGTTCGTACTAGCTTAGATTTGCTTATTGTCTGTTTTGATTTACTTATTAACTGTTTAAACTTGCTTATTGATGCTCATTTTAGTAGTTTTATGCAAATTATGTTTACTAGATAGTTTTAATCTTAAGTTTGCTTTCTATTCCTATAAAACTTTCAAAAAACCAAAAATAAGTAGCATAGTTTAAACAGCTTAATATCCTGGCTTATTATTTGCTTATACATGCTTAAGTGGTCTGTCTATAGCTTATTAATATCTGGTTATTGATTTATTAGTCTTAAATCTCATCTTCTATAAGCTTAAATGGATTTTAATAAAATAAAGGGGTGTTTGGGTCAAGGCAGTACTAACTAGAGTTAGTACTGCCAAGACTCCTTTGGTCCTTTATTCCAACTCAATCCATTATTTTAAAGTTTATGGTGAAAGGATTTAAAGTTTTTTTTTTAAGATTAATAACTAGTATTTCAATTAAGCCAAGTAGATAGTTATTGGAAGATCAGTTAAATTAGCATAATAAGCTCTAGTTGATTATAGCTAAATTGGTTTCTCATTTTGCATTCTATTTGAGTGTAGGATCTAGTAGAGATAGCCTGCACTTTGTGGACTTAAGGTTTGAATCATCTTTATGCAAACTGCATCAGTAGAAATTTTTGCAAAAAAGACCTTTTTCAATCTAAAAATCAAAGGGTAATTTTTAGAGTTACGTTTTGAAAATTTGTTTGTAAGTAGCTTGTAGGTCATTGTCAAATGGTTTTAGATTAATTTGTTCTCAAAAGTTCATCTTGTTATCTGTTTTTAAGCTCAAAATTTAGAATTTGTCTTTTCAAAATAAAAATTTACTTAGCATATACCGAGTACAATAAGCTATTTTCAAGCCACTTTTTCATTGAGTAATTGAATTTCAAAATGTTTTGTAAAAGATGTTTCATATAGCTTTTTGGCCAAGGTTCAAAGTGATATAGGCTAGATTATCATAAGGATCTGTTTGTGGGCTTAAAAATAAGCTTAAAGATGTTGTTTGGTCTGTTTGGATTGTAGTTTTAGTTTAAGTGCTTATTTGAAGTTTTTCAGCCTGCTTAGTTTTGCTTAATAGGTTAGTGGTAGGGTGTAGGTAACTTTTATAGTTTAAGTTTAAAGCTTATTTAGTTTTTTCTAGCTTAAGTCATTTAGTGAAAAATCCTAAAATTCTTTTAAGTCATTTCTGTTGGTTCTATAAGCTATTTTTCAGCTTATTTTTGATTTTGAAAAAAGTTTTTTTTACAAAAGAAGCTTATTTTAAGCTGTTTTTCAACTTTGCTTTTTAAACTTTTTCAAAATATAAAAAAAGGGAAGATGGAAGTCGGGGGTGAGCAAGGCTCGAACTCCCGACCTCAACACCCTCAACCTTTTTAAAGCCTCGCTCTCCCACACACAAACCATCTCGCCCTTGGGTCTTTTTCGGTATAAGATTACACAATTAATTCTTTATATATAATTTAGCACTTTTAGTATAATAAGTTGTTTTAGCTTATTTCGCAGCTTATGTGATAAGTTGTGTCTTCGAGCTTATTTTTCTTAGATTCCTCATTGTTCAATTTACTTTTCATAATTTTTTCAGAACTTTTACAAATAGTTTAGTATTTTTAATCATTTAATTTCATTAAAATCGTTTTTAATTCATAAAAAATTATAAAAAAGTCAAAAAAATATAATTTTTTTTAGAAAATTTTCTTTTATCATATAGTTTCTAGGAAAATTAGTTTTGCTTCCGTAAGGTTTAAATTGCAAAATTTTATTTTTTAAAGAACGGGATTCATTCCCGTTCACGTTTTTAGTGATTTTAAGCTAAATTCAACTCTGTTTTTGTCTTAGTTTTCTTTAATCTTACTTTTTAGTCAATTAGGGTTAGTTAAAAGTAAAAAATTCAGACACAGATGCATATCGGTTCAAGCTGGCTAAGAAGAAGTTCCATGCTGACACTAAAGTCTTTCGTAAAATTCTCCAGATTTGTCCCAAACTTCTCAATCAAGACTTTGTTGAACCTCCTTCAGAAGAAGAATGGGTTACATTTATCTAGGAACTTGGTTATTCTAACAAGTGTGATATGCTATCTGCAATCCATACTGATCAAATGCACCATCCTTGGAGAATATTTGATGTGATCATCAATAGGTGTATCTTTGGGAAGACAACAAGACTTGATAGACTTAGGGAATCACGAGCTCAAATCTTGTGGGGTATGTACAACAAGAAGAATGTTGACTATGTTGCTCTACTGTGGGAAGACTTTAAGTATCAAGCTGACAACAGAGAAATAAGTTCAGCAAGAAAAGAGCATATGCCCTACCTAAGATTCACCAAAGTTATCATTAGTCATTTCATCTCTAAAGATAAGACCATCTCAATCAGGAACAGGATCAATCTTCACACAATTCGTGATGACTCATTGCTTGGTACATTAAAGTTTGTCTCTAAGACCCAAGATTGTCAGCAGTATGGAGCCCTGATTCCTGATGATATGATCAATCAAGACGTTAAAGATTCTAAAGCTTACAAAGTTATCATCAGTCATTTCATATTTAAGAAAATTGCTTCACCCTCAAGGAAATTGTCTCCTGTCTTGGAAGAAGAACCTATAGAGAAGCCTAAGTGAGCTAAGAAACCTGCCAAGAAGTCTACTACTGTGCCAACAGCAGGTGTTTCAATCAGAGACACTCCTAATAATTCTGTGCCAAAGAAGAAAACACAGATAGAGTTAATAGAGGCAAAGGCATGGATCTACTTTCTGATGTGGCATTACTTGAAGTTGTTCAGCTTAAGAAAACTCTTAAGAAAAGCAAGCTGGAAACTCATAAGCTTCATGCAAGTGGCTCAGGTGATGAAGTTGGTTCTCAACCGAAGTTTCCTGATGAGCAAGAAGACAAGATAACTGGTACAAATAAAGGAACTGGTACTAAATCAGGGGTTCCCGATGTACCCAAATATCTATCTAAGAGTGAAAATGAATCTTGGGGAGATAGTAGTGATGATGAAGCCAATGATGATGACAGTAATGAAGTAACCAAGGATGGTGATGAAGATGATGTTAATGATGACAAAGAAGCTAGTGACAGTGAAAAGACGGATTATGATGAAGATGAGAATCTTAATCTCAATCAAAATGATGATGAAGAACAAGAACATGAAGAAGAGTATTTACGTACTCCTAATAGCTTTAAATTCAATGATGATGATGAAGAGTATGAGGAATTGTATAAAGATGTGAATGTGAGGTTAACAAATACAGAGCATGAAGAACAAGGGAAAGAAGATGAAGAGATGACGGATGTTGGTCGGGATGATAGTACTCAATAGACCAAATATGAACAAGTCAATGATGATGAACATGTAACACTTACAATTGTTCATGACACCTAAAAGACTGAAGGTCCAATGCAAAGTTCGTCTGTGTCTTTCGACTTTGCAAATCAATTTCTAAACTTAGATAATGTTCTGCCATCTGACACTGAAGTTGTTTCTATGATGAATGTCAAGGTTTGTCACGAAGAACCAAGTACTCAGACTCCGCCTCTTCTTAACATACCTGTCATTGTAATCCTGGAAACATCAACTGCTACTGGAACTACCATCTCTCTAACAATTCCACCAATCACTCCTTTTCAACAACAATCAGCACCAACTCCAACTTCTACACCAACAACTACAACTTTTATCCCTGCTCTTCCAGATTTTTCATCCCTGTTTGGTTTTGATCAAAGAGTTTCTGCTTTGGAAAAAGGGCTTTCTCAATTGAAACAAGTTGACTACTCTGCACAACTGCTGGAAATGATAAAGTCACAAATTCCTCCAATGGTGGATGCTCAACTCAACACAAGACTTGAAGATTCTATTAAGAAGTCTTTCAGGTCATATACTGCAGAATTTGAGAAGAAGGCTAAAGATGAGAGGAAGAGATATATAGATCTTGTTGAAAAGTCTGTGAAAGAGATAATCAAAGATGAGGTCAAGAGTCAACTTCCTCAAAACCTACCAAAGGAAGTATCTGACTACGCCACCAAAGCACCATTACTGAATCACTTGAGAATGTCATCTTGGCTAAATCTTCTTCTCAACCAAAATCTACATACGAGGCTGCAGCGTCACTCATAGAGTTTGAATTGAAGAAGATCCTTCTAGACAAGATGTAGAAAAGTAAATCGTATCGAGGAGCTCAAGAACGCCGAGATCTCTACGATGCACTGGTCAAATCTTACAAGCTTGACAAGGAGCTCTTTGAATCTAATAGAAAAGCATATTCTTTGAAGAGAGACCGTGAAGACAAAGACAAAGATGAAGACCCTTCAGCTAGATCAGATCAAGGGTTAAAGAAATGGAAGACGAGCAAGGATGCTGAACCATCAAAAGGTTCTAAATCAAAAGAATCAAAGTCAAACTCATCCAAAGGCACCAAGTCTCAGTCAAAATCATCTGGTAAGTCTGCGCAAGCAGAGGAATCAGTGTTTGAGACTGCAGACACCGAGATGTCATAGAATCAAGGAGGTGATTTGGGTAACACTGATGATCAACCTAATGTCGAGGAAACTTTAAGGGATGACTGGTTTAAGAAACCCGAGAGACCTTCGACTACAGATTCAGATTGGAATACTACAAAAATAATTGATTTCATACCACCTCAGACTTGGATCAGCAAAATTGCCAAAGCAGAAAAACCTCCTCACACTTTTGACGAGCTGATGATCACTCCCATCGATTTCTCAAAATATGTCATGAATAATCTAAAGATTGAGAATCTGACACAAGAACACCTTATTGAACCAGCTTTCAATCTACTCAAATGGACATGCAGAAGTCGAGTGGAACTCGAGTATCACTTTGAAGAATGTTATAAAGTTGTCACTGATCGACTTGACTGGAATAACCCTGAAGGACATGAATATCCATTTGACCTTAGCAAGCCTCTATCGTTGATTGAAGATTGAGGTCGTTAAGTAGTTCCTGTTAACTACTTCATCAACAACAACCT
>BQNB010071747.1:0-32665 GCA_026074375.1 Tanacetum coccineum
CTACTCTCGAAAGGGAAAAGGACGAATTCATAAAGTCTAGTGTTGATGATCTTGTTCCAATCCCAAGGGAGTCGAAGGTGACATCGGTTTATGATGATTTAGAGTGTGATATACCTGTTAATACACCTTTGCCCACCACTGATGTTAGTGAAGAAAATTTTGATATCAATTCGCCTCTAGGAGAATATGTAGTCGACTTTTTGATGAAAAACGAGGATGTAGCTGGCTTGCCTAGGCATTTGGTTAAGTATCTTTTTAATCATTTACTCAAAAGTTCTAGTTTGAACAAAGGAATGTCTGATGAGCCTTTAGGTGATGATACAAAACCTAGATCTTATGATGTGACTTTCTCAAACCCTCTCTTTGACTTTAATGATAATCCACTTTTTGATGAGGAGTTTGAGGACATTAGTAGTCTGGACCCTCTGAGTCGACTCCAGTTATTGATGAGTCTTCCTTGCTAGTCACACCACTTCCCGATCCTGAGAAGATTTGCTTAAGGGATGTGGAAAGATTTGATCCTTTTTTCTCCTTGACACAGTCGGGTGAGGCAACGAGGGTGATGGAGACCCTTTCTTTTAGTTTTCACCAAGGTTTCAAAAATCGTGAATCGTTATCCGAGCGGTCGAATACCTTGTAGCTTGTAATCGGTAAAGGCAGGATTAATCGGCGATTAGTCGGATTGATATTTCTGGCAAAATTTGGGTATTTTTGGCAAGTTTATGTATTTCTGGCAAGTTTTTGATATTATTTGCAAGACCTTTTTCTAAAAAAACTTGTAATAGATTTAAACAGTTACTATAAGTGATCAAAACAAGTTTACGATGAGTTTTAGATACTTCCAGCAAGATTAAAAGGTTTCCAACAAGTTTGACCACGGTTGATCACCGTTGACCACGGTTGACCTATATGTTTGACCTTGTTACATTAATTAGCAAGGTTGGTGGCCTTGTAGCGCGTAATCGGCGATTAATCGGTCTTGTAGACCTTGTTTTGCAACATGGTTTTCATCATATTCCATCACCTCGTCCTGCTGCATAATCACCTAAGGAGGTGATGTATCACTTTTACCATCCTCACCTCACATCGGGTGATGGATTTGACCATGGACCTAAAATGAAATAACCGTAGAGTCAAGCTAGAGACTCGAACAAAAACAAGCGCTTCTTGGGAGGCAACCCATGTTCTCTTTCTCTTTCTATTTTCATAGTAGTATAATATTATATTAGTATAGTTAGTAGTGTTAATATTTAGTGTGGGTGTGTTTCTTTCGTTGTTGTGTTTTGTGGGTGCTCGTTTTTGCTTGCAGGACTCCCTATGATCTTAAAGACCTTCATGCTTGTTTTCAATTCTCTAAACACGCGGTCTCCGATCATCTTCATGTTTATATTCTAGGAATTCTTAATCCTGATCATATATATATATATATATATATATATATGATTATATTTCCCCTTTCACACTTAATTTTTTTTTCATTTGCCTTTTTCGTTCCTAAGTGTGGGGGTAAAACCTGACATTTTTGAACATTGAGGCCAATGTTCCATTCTAAGTGTGGAGGAGATTTCTATCGAAATTGATCATACATGTTTCCTGTCTGTGTCCCTTGTAACCCTGTTTTGACCAAAATTTTAATATTTTATTGTTTAGTTTTAGTGAAAAAAATTATAAATAAATATGTCTTAGTTATTATTAGATATGTGAATAAGTAGGCCAATAAAATTAAGGAATTTTGACTTGACCGAGTTTTGCACTCTTGCTTTTCTCTTAACTTTCAAGAGTAAGCGTTTGCTAAACTTTAGAATTTTGCAAAGAACAAAAAATGATAGAGTTAAATATAAGTTAGATGCTAAGCGTGGAGTAGTTGGTTCTCTTTAGAGCTCATAGAGGTTAATTGTGGCTTTTTGCTCCCACCAGCTTAATAAACGTTATATAATTGTTAAATAAATAAAGTTACTTTGGTTTTTGCGATTCTTAGTTTTGATCCCTTCGTAGAGATTCCTTCTGGTGAAAGTAAGGTACACATCGAGGTTCTGTCAGTGTTGAGGGGAAATAGGCTACCGGGTCTTGTCGGTCAGGACACCCAATGTCTCGGTAGTTAAAAGACCACAGGACTTGAAATTTGGCTAAAATAATAATAGTAATAATAATAATAATAATAATAATGTAATAAACTGAATCCGAAATATGACCACTGCATCTTGTCGGTTAGGACGCCCGCTGTTGCAGTCACTTAAAGGGTGGAGGTAATTATAATAATAAGAACCGTGGGCTGATAAAATATTACTGGACCATGATCGGCTCGAATACCGATGTGGCAGTTTTCAAAAGAAGGCCCATAGTAAGAATAACTGATAAAAGTTTGTTGCATCTTGCCGGCTCACAACCGATGTTGCAGCCTTCTAAAAGGTCGAGGAAATTACCGAGGTCGAAATAAGACTCCTGGACCATGGTCGGCTCGCATACCGATGTGGCAGCTGTTTAAAGGACCAAGGTTTAATAATGTTGCTATAACAATAATAAGAATAAAGCCAAATTTCGACTCCGGGGTTATCTAAATAAAGCCTCCGTCTCTAGACTCGTAGTTGAGTTGTTGCGGATGAAATAAAAAGGATAACCCCTAAATCATGCGAATTTAGAACCTTAATGTGGACCTTATTCTCACCATATTGTCTCTTTAAGAAAGGATTTCAAACTAATTGTGGTCTAAACGGGGCACATTTATGATAATAAGGACATAATTTATTTGTCACCAATAATAATAAAATCCTTAGAGGAAATTAGGAATAAGGGAGCAAAACGTAGCTGCGTTTACACAATTAGCATTTATGAGTAGTGTTAGCATCTATTCTTATATTCGACTATGATTTCGTTTAAGCTTGGTTTGGGGATCGTAAAAAATCGAGGATGACGAACTCCTGTTCTTAAAGCCTTTTAATAACTTTATTAAGTTTTATCTTAGTTTCTATCTATTAATAAATAAGTGGTTAAAACAGGGGCGCTTTAGAAATAAATAATTTTTGAACCTTTTAATGGACTTTTTCTGTTCTTGTTTGATTGTGAGAGGTTATAAGTTAAGGGGGGTTTAATTATTTATTTTCGGGCGTATTTTATAAACATTGCGTGTGGGACCAGCAATGACTTAGTGTGGGGGAATCTGATGTGTGCATAAACACACATCTTTATAACCCCGTAAAACACTATTAATCGGACTAAAAACACTAAAATATGCTTAATTATATTGCAAATATGTTTGTTTTGTATTTTTATGTCTCGCAGGTACTAAGGATTGAAAACAGAGCAAAAACGGTGATTTTCGGGCTTGACTATATCAAGTTTGCTTATTATTTGAAGTCAAGACGAAGTCGGGAAAATTCCCCGAGCATGCCATTGGAAAGAGCACGGAAATTCGAGTTAAACGGTGCCTTCATCTTTTATTGGGCCGGCCCGACACCATTTAAATGGGTCAGACCGACCCATACTTATTAAGCCCAAGTTTAATAATTTTAGTTATTAACAAGCGTGATTGCCCGCGCGATTCTGCGGGACGTTAATATTTTTTTTTTGTTTATTTTTTCGGTCTCATGTTTAATACTTAGTTTTTTTTTCTTATATGGGCCTATTTGTTGGGCTTCATGTTTAAAAGTTTATTTTTTTTGGCTATTTGGGTTATTTTTTTAATATAATTTTATGAGGTTTGGGTAAATATGTGTTAAGCATGATTGCTCGCGCGTTGATGCGAGACGTTATTTTTTTTTGTGCTGGTTTATTTTTTCGGTCTCATGTTTAATAGTATGTTTTTTTATATGGGCTTATGTGTTAGGCGTCATGTCGTGGGTATTTTTTGATCTGAATAAATCAGTACTTTTGTAATATTTTTTCCTATTTTGTGCCGAGCAATTTTTTATATTAATTTGTGTGGAATTATTTTTTCGGTCTCATGTTTAATAGTTTTTTTTATATGAGCTTATGTGTTTGGTCCATGTCGCGGATATTTTTTTATCTGAATAAATAAGTACTTTTGTAATTTTGTTTTCTATTTTGTACTGAGGATTTTTTTTAAAGTTGCCTAGTTAAAGAAAAAGAAAAACCAAAAAAAGAAGTCAAATGGGTCGGCCCAAAGTGGGAGCCCGATGGGCCGGTTACTGTAGCAAGTATGTCAAAACGACGTTGTTTTAACTATTAACAAGCGTGATTGCCCGCGCGATGCTGCGGGACGTTAATTTTTTTTTTTTTGGTTTATTTTTTCGATCTCATGTTTAATACTTTGTGTTTTTTTTTCTTATATGGGCTTAATGTTTAAAGGTTTGTTTTTTTTTGGCTATTTGGGTTATTTTTTTAATATAATTTTATGAGGTTTGGGTAAATATGTGTTAAGCATGATTGTTCGCGCGTTGATGCGAGGCGTTAATTTTTTTTTTTTTGCTGGTTTATTTTTTCGGTCTCATGTTTAATAGTATGTTTTTTTATATGGGCTTATGTGTTAGGCGTCATGTCGTGGGTATTTTTTTCTGAATAAATCTGTACTATTGGTAATAAGTTTTTTCCTATTTTGGTGTCAGAGCAAATTTTTTTTATATTAATTTTGTGCGGACTTATTTTTTCGGTCTCATGTTTAATTAGTTTTTTTTAAATGGGCTTAATGTGTTTGGTCATATGTCGCAATAAATTTTTTTTATCTGAATAAATAAGGACTTCTGTAATTTTTGTTTTCTATTTTGTACCGAGGATTTTTGTGTAGAGTTAATTACACACACCTTTTACCTTTAAAAACAAGTTTAAAATAACAAAAACGGACTTTAAAAAAATGGCCAAAAATATGCTTGTTTTGCTAGTGTGTTTTGTGCAGGAAACGGATATCTAAGAAAAGGACGAAAAACGAAGCCAAAACGACAAAACCAGACACGGAATGGAAAAGCGTGGAAAAGACAAAGTCAAGACAAAGCCCAAGTCTGAAAAAGTCAACCCCGACAAATCCAAAGTCAAAAAGTGAAGAAAAATAAGTTTAGGGACTAAAACTGCCAAGTCCCTAAACTTATCTAATGAAGGATATAAAGAAAATGATTGCAAGGGCCAAAAATGACAACTGCCCAAAGTATTAACCACAAGGGCCAAGTCTGCCAACCCTCAATAGTCATACCATGTCACAAGACCAGGGTTACTATAAATATGAACCCTTTGGGGGGGGTTTTCTTCAGCAACAAAGACCCCAAACCTTTATAAACACAATGACGTGTATTGCAATAACCACATACACCCTCAGGGACTAATTGTGTCAAAATCCCAAACTTTACCCCTATGTTTGAAACACTGTACATCTCTCCCACACCCTTTCCCGCCAAACCCCATAACCTCCCAAACCTGTCTATATCAGCCTCGTTGACTCCCCACATCATTCCAAAACCTTCACAATCACTTACCCCACCCCCACATGGGCTCTAGACAAGCTGGCAATCCTCAGCACTCTTATTGGCTAAGGAAATTGAAGGTCAAGATTCGTTGACCTTGGGCACCAAGACAATCCAAGGGCTAGAATTCGTTTGTGTTTTCTACACTCTCACAACAAACACATATGCTGTTTTCTGTGTCTAAAAAGAAGCACAAGGAAAGAAGACAAGAAGAGAAACCCTAGCTTATTTTTGGCTATAAAAGCCCTTGTAAGCCATTGTGGCAAAAAAAAGTTAGTTTTTGAAGAGTTAGTTTTTAGTGTGTAGTTTTTAAAGTTCAGTTTTAGTTTTCTAAGTTTTAAACTAGCTTTTATGTACTTGTGATTTTTAATGAAAATTGAAGTTTAAGTTTCAAATTGTGTTTCCAAATCCTTGTTTCTTTTAAGCTCAATTTAAGCCACTTTGCAACCTGTTTTAAACTGTGATACAAAGAACTTAAGAAAAATTGAAAGAAAAACAAAGGTTACTGTTTGATCAAGCAAAAAGGATGAATGAGCAGTCTTGGAAGGCTCATTGGGTGCTTAGCATAGCTTATTTATAAGCTAGGGTAGGTTTTAGAGCTTATTTAGGATCATTTTATCCTGTTTTGAGCAAGGATCAAGGTATGCCTTCTTTTTAAATTTTGCTTAAAAGTTACTGTAGCAAGCTTATTTTCAGCTTATTTATGCCTTATTTTGCTTATTTGCTTTTGCTTTTTGCCTTCTAGTGCTTAACCATACTTGCTTAATATTTGTCTTTTAAAATTTGTGCTTAAACTAGCCTTTTTAGTTTTAAAATCCGTTTTAAAAAATATTAAGGGGTGTTTGGGTTAAGCCCAAAATGGGTCAAAAATGCAAGGTTATGGGTTGGTGTAACTTTTCTAACCTTGACTTAAGCTGTTAAGCTCTTTTGAGCCTGTTTTTCCAAGGTTTTTAGGTCCAAAGGGTGTTTTTCAAGTTTGCTAAGTTAGTCCTTATTTCTGTTGAATTTTTGAGAAATACAAGAGCTTATTTGGATAAGCTCTTGTACACTTGAGTTTTAGTGTCAAAGTGTGTGATTTGTAAGTGTCTAAACAAGTTTACAAAAGTGATTTGAGTCATTTGCTAGCTCAAGTCAAAACTGCCAAAAAATTTGGTGTCATTCTTGTTAAAGAAAAAGCTCTCTTTTTGAGAACAAAAACCAGCAGTTTTAAATTGTTTTTAGCAAGTGAAAGTTTGAATATAAGCTCTTCTCAAGCCATTTTTTATCTGTTTACCATGTATTTTTCATTTAGAGCTTATTTGACAGCTTATTTTAAGCTGTCAAGTTAAGCCCCCTTGTTCTAGAATATTTGCCCTGGTGCTAGACACCATTTTTAAGCCTACTTATCTAGCTTATTAGTGAACCTCAGCCCAAGTTTTTGGCTTATCTAGAAAGCCAATAAGCCCTTTTATAAGCCCCCTTATTTTCAGACCTTAGGAAGCCCTTTTGATTGCTTATTTTTAAGTTCAAAGTAGGTCCTTGACTGTTTTTGTTTTGCATAGTGTAGGATTTAGCTTATTCCTGTTCTGGCTTATTTTGTGCTTTTTAACTAATGTATTTGAGTTTTTTCTTGCTTATTAGTTCCCTTTGTTGCTTATGTTAGCTTATTGTGCCCTTTCAATTGCTTATTGTGTGCAAGAAAAAGCAAATTCACCCTAGCAGTACTAACTCCAAAGTTAGTACTGTTGAGTGCTTAAGTCAACTTCTGGCTTATTGGGCTTCCTTCATTTGCTTACTTTGTTCCTAAAAGTTCTTATTGTTGGTGTGATAAGCTGAGTATGCTCATTTTCCAACTTTGCTTGCTTATTTTGTGTTAACAGTCAAGAAGATTTAGCCATTTAAGCCTTAAGCTTATTTAAGTTTTCTGTCTAGTTTAAGCCCTTTTTCAGCTTATTTAGTTGTAGATGTTAACTCATTAGTGCTTATTTAGGATTAGGATAGACAATCCCTTTTAGCTTATGTAGGATCCCTAGATCATTCCATGGATGAAATCACAAGATCAATGGCAATAAAAGATTAAACATTAAAGAACTTTTTGATTTCTACCTCAATACACCTCTCTTTTTATAAACTATCCCCTTACCGCTGCGCCCTAGGGACTTTCTACGTTAGTGGTCCAAGGGGTTTAGTAGTTAACCCCTTTTTTCTCCTTAATAAAGCATAGCTTATTTCAGCTTATTTTCGGCTTATTTATAAGCCGAACTTTGGGCTTCTTATTTTTCTTAGGTAGAATTTTAGGTCTAGTATTTTAGGTAAATTTTTCAGAAATTTTTTAAAATAGTTTAAGTATTTTATAATTAATTTCGTTATAAGTTTTTTAAAAATTCATAAAAAATATAAAAAATTATCAAAAAAATAATTTCTTTATAGAAAATTTTCGATTAGTCCATATATTTCGTAGGAAAAATGCAAAAACTTTCGGTAGGGTCATTTTTTAACTTTTTTGATTTTTAAAGAACGGGCTCGGGTACTGTTTTTTACTGACACGTTTTTGGGTCAAACCGTACCTCCGTGTACTATCTAGTCTTTTTCATCTTCTTTATTTAGTCCCCCTAGAGTAGTTTAGAAGTAAAAATTTCTTTGTAGGGTTAATTTTGAAGATTTTAGGTTTTTGACCCCTTGTTCGGGATTCGTGCTCTCGTTTTTCAGTTTAATTTCATAATTTTTAGGTTTTTCTTAATCGTTTTTATTTGTTATTATTTAACTTAGCTTTCCACACTCTCAAATTATTTCTCTCATTCAAACTCCAATCTTCCGACTGTATCGATTCTCCAGTCCAGCCTCGTTGGATATAAACGACCCGGGAACATTCTATACTACTTCCCGGTTTTATTGATTATTGTAGTTTTTTGGATTATATATATATTTTATATTTTGTTATATATTATGTATTATAGTTTGAGAAATTATTAACCAATTTTTGGCGCCGTTGCCGGGGAGGCTGTGAAACCGTTTATCGTTCTGTTTGTCAAGAAGTGTTTGAATCTGTGAATATTATCATATAAAAAAAAACCAAAAATATAAAAACATTGTCTTTAATTATCAATAGAATTCACAAATTGGTAAAATACCAAAATATAATATTCTCAACTGAGGTATTATCATAATAACTTCCGGTGAACTTGTTGGTTCCCAACTCGAACAAAAGATTTAAAAACTTGCCTTTTGTGTCACTTGCGAGGTACGGTTCACCTTTTAAAAGATAAACAAACTCTAAGAGGGGTATAAGGCGGGTTGTCCAAGGAACTACGACCTCTAAAGGAAAAAGGTTTTTACTAGCTTCGCGCTTTCCTATTCTCCGCCCTTTGCAGCGGTTTTTCTTTTCAAAGAGTTACCGAGAAGCTTGTCGATTATTAGGTTTAAGTTGTCTTTTTCGTTGTCCGTTATTAAAATAAATTGTGAATTTACTTTCGATAAACCAAAAACCAAAAAAAAATTAGTGTAAATTTTCCTTTTTAGTGCATGCGCACTCGTTCCCAGTCTCGTAATCTTCATAATCAACAACACCAGGCCCCACCTCCTGTTGTTGAACCATTCAATCTTGAAGACCCTCTTGAAAATCCACTTCCTCCCCTAGCTCCAATGGATGATCAACGTACTATGGCTCAGTTGCTTGAAGCACCCACCGCGGGTTACGAGGATGCCATCGTTGTGCCCGAAATCACCGCGGACAACTTTGAGCTTAAGCACGGTCTGCTTAACCTCGTTCAAAACAAGCAATTCTTCGGACATGACAAAGAAGATCCCATGCCCACATCCGATATTTTCAAACAAGATCACTTCCTACGATGAAGTTTCCCGAACGTCCGAAGAACGTCTAAAGCTTATGCTTTTCCCATTTTCCCTCGAGGGGGCAGCCCGGATTTGGCTTGAAAAAGAACCCCCTCGATCGATTCAAACATGGGATGATCTTGTTTCAAAATTCATCAACAAATTTTTCCCTCCTTCTAAAACAACAAATCTTCGAAATGAAATCACGAGATTTCAACAAAGATTTGATGAGACGTTTTATGAAGCATGGGATAGATTTAACGATCTTCTTCGGGCATGTCCACATCATGGATTTTCAGAGTTGCATCAACTCGATACATTCTATAATGCCTTAAACTCTAACGATCAAGATTCGTTAAATTCCGCCGCGGGTGGCAACTTTTTGGATAAAATGCCTCGTGATTGCCTAAGAATCATTGAAAGCAAATCCAAAGTTCGTAATTCACGCAACAAACCGGTTGTTGCCAAAGTGAGTTCGAGCACTTCCACCCCCGGAATCTCTTCCGAAGTTGCTGAGTTGAAAGATATGGTAAAAGCTTTACTCCTTGATAAGAAAAATCAATCTCCCGCTCCTAGCTCCGTCAAAGCGTTGAGGAAAGTTGTGTTTACTTGCGTGGTGCTCATACCTATCCAAACTGTCCACAACTACTGGCAATGTTTATCGAGATAATATCCAAGAATATGTCTCTCAAGCAGCCGCAACTAACTATAACCAAGGAAACACCGGTTATCGAGCCCCGATTTCAAATCAAACTCGACCACCTGGTTTTCCCCCCCAATCATAATGTGCAAAATCAAGGAAACAATCAGAATCGTTACAACCAAAACCGAGGGAATTTCAATCAAGCTTCGCTTACAACCCCGGTATCATCAAGCTCAAATCTATCGACCTCAGGTTGTCAACCTCCTCTTATCAAGCTCCCGCTTATCAACTTCGGTTCCTCAGATTCAGGTGTATCGAAGGAAGATTCCAAGCCAACCGTAAAGGCAATGATGGCTGTGATGAGGAACATGCAAACTCAAGGTCAAAACATGCAAAATCAATTGACCAATCTCACGGACATGCTTTCTAAATTTGTCACTTCCAATACCGCCTCTACCTCGGGAACTCTCCCTAGTAATACTGTTACTAACCCGAAAGAGGATTTAAAAGGTATTACCACTCGAAGTGGTGTAGCTTACAAGGGACCCACGATTCATACTACTTCTTCTCCTAAAGTAGTAGAACGTGATACCGAGGTCACAAAGGATACGATGCCTCCTACTAATAACAGAAGCACCGAAGACATCCCACCTCCGGTTGTCCTTATTGTCCATCATGAATCAATCTCTGAGCCCGTAAATGCTCCATTTAGTGCTTCAAGGCCTAACCAAAAAGCATCGATTCCATTTCCTTCAAGAAGAAATAATGAAAGACGTCGTGAGAAAGCTAACGACCAAATTGAGAAATTCTATGAAATCTTTCGAGATTTAAGTTTCGAAATTAGCTTTACGATTCCTTTGATGCATATTCGCCCAAAATTCCCCTCGACTTAAAAAAATTAATCGGAAACAAAGAAAAGTTGAGTGAAAAGGCTTAGAACCCCATGAATGAAAAATTCTTCAGCTGTCACCTAAACAAGTTACCAAAGAAACTTGGAGACCCTGGCCAATTTCTCATTCCTTGTGAATTTTCTGGGATTAATACATGCAACGCCTTGGCCGATCTTGGCGCAAGCATTAATCTTATGCCATATTCCGTCTGGAAAACTCTCTCTCTTCCCGAACTAACCCCAACTTGCATGACACTTGAATTAGCGGATCGTTCAATCTCTGAACCGATCGGTATCGCTGAAGACGTCTATGTAACGGTGGGAAAGTTCCAATTTCCTGCAGATTTCGTAGTCGTCGATTTTGAGCCAGACCCCCGAGTACCTCTAATTCTCGGGAGGAGTTTCTTAAAGACCAGTCGTGCATTAATCGATGTATACGAAGGTGAAATAACCCTTCGTGTTGGCAGAGAGGCCATTACATTCAATCTGGACCAAACTTCGAGATACCGGCTAATCACAATCATATGACGGCAAACCGAAATTGACGGTCATTGATATGCTTGTAAAGATACTCTCTAAGAGAAGTACTTGGTTTCTCTAACGTGGTCTCAAGTGGCAATCCCACTCCGTACTATGATCCAATCGTCTCTACTATTTCTCCAACTTTAACTCCATTTGGGGACAGTGATTTTCTCCTTTTCGAAGAAGCCGACTCTTTTCTTGCTATAGAGGATGATCCAACTTCACCGGAAGTTGATCCAACATATTATGACCCTGATGGGGACATTCTTCTCCTCGAAGTAATTCTTAATAGTGATCCATCACCACCACCTCCCAATCAAGGAACTTATCTTTCGGAAACTCGAAAAGATCTTAAAATCTATGAAGCAAACTCTTCAGTCAATGAGCCCCCTAAGATTGAACTCAAGGACTTGCCTCCTCATTTGGAATATGCATTTTTGGAGGGTGACGACAAGTTGCCCGTCATAATTGCAAAAGATTTAAAGAATGAGGAAAAGGCAGCTCTAATCGAGGTTCTAAGTCCCACAACAGCCATCGCTGGAAACTTTCTGAAACAAGGTATTGACACCAGAGTTTTGGTACGCCACAAAAGTCGCATGGAAAGAACTACGAACCGACAGTTCAGCATCAAAGGCGGGTAAATCCAAAAATCCATGACGTCATCAAGAAAGAAGTTGAAAAGCTTCTTGACGCCGGATTAATTTATCTGATCTCTGACAGTCCATGGGTAAGCCCGGTGCATTGTGTACCAAAAAAGGGTGGCATGACCGTTGTCAAAAATGATGAGAATGATCTTATACCAACTCGATTGGTCACAGGGTGGAGAGTGTGCATCGACTATAGAAAGTTGAATGAGGCTACCCGAAAGGACCACTTTCTACTTCCCTTCTTGGACCAAATGCTCGAAAGACTCGCGGGAAACCAATTCTATTATTTCCTCGATGGCTTTCGAGACGGTTCAGCATCAAAGACGGGTAAACCCAAAAATCTACGACGTCATCAAGAAACAAGTTGAAAAGCTTCTTGACGCCGGATTGATTTATCCGATCTCTGACAGTCCATGGGGTTAGTTCCAACGATGTATGATGGCAATCTTCCACGACATGATCGAAAAAACGATGCAAGTGTTTATGGATGACTTTTCAGTCTTCGGGGATTCTTTCTCTACATGCCTATCCCATTTGGACAAAATGTTGAAACGGTGTGAAGACACCAATTTGGTCCTAAACTGGGAGAAAAGCCATTTCATGGTGAAGGAAGGCATTGTTCTTGGACACAAAATCTCTAAAATCAGGGGGACAATGTTTTGGGTCGATCGAGCTAAAGTGATGTTATCGCAAGCTCCTTCACCCGACTACTGTGAAAGGTGTCCGACGTTTTTTGGGCACGCTGGTTTCTACGAACGATTCATACAAGGAACTTCTCAAAAATATCCCGCCCATGACATCTGCTGAAAAAGAGACTCCATTTTTTCTTCTCAAAGAGTGTATCCGAATCCTTTAATACACTTAAAAGAAAATTGAAGAGGCTCGATTTTGATTGCTCCCGCTGGACTTGCCCTTCGAAATAATGGTGATGCAAGGATTTTTTGAATAGGGGAGTCTTAGGCAACGAAAGAACAAGCATTTCCAACCAATTCACTATCCAGCAAAACCATGACTGAAGCTCAAGCACACTACACTACGACCGAAAAAGAATTACTTGCCGTAGTGTACGCTTTTGAGAAGTTTCGGTCGTATCTTGTTTGTATAGAGCATAGTTGTATAACCGAACCCATTCTGCTATAAAGTATCTCTTCGCTAAGAAAGATGCTAAGCCAAGACTGATGCGGTGGATCCTTTTGCTCCAAGAATTTGATGTTGTCATCCGAGACAAAAAAGGAGCAGAGAATCTGGCCGCCGATCATCTTTCCAGACTAGAGAACCTCATCAAAGATAAATCGAAAAACAAGGAAATCACGGAAACATTTCCTCTCGAAACTCTTGGATCGGTTGCTCTTCGTGTTGATAGTACCCCATGGTTTGCAGATTTCGCAAACTACCATGCGGGGAATTTCATTGTCAAGGGAATGTCATCCCAACAGAAAAACAAGTTTTTCAAAGATGTCAAACACTACTTCTGGGATGACCCCTTCTTGTTCAAAATCTGTGCGGATCAAATGATCCGGCGGTGTGTGCACGGCAAAGAAGCTCTCGACATTCTCGAAGCTTGCCACAATGGACCCACCGGGGGACATCATGGTGCAAATCTCACCGCCAAAAAGGTCTTTGATGCCGGATTCTTTTGGCCTTCAATATACAAAGATACCCACGAGTTGGTTAAAAATTGTGACTCGTGCCAACGACAAGGAAAAATTTCACAAAAAGATGAAATGCCTCAAAATTCCATCCAAGTTTGTGAAATCTTTGACGTTTGGGGCATCGATTTCATGGGACCCTTCCCATCTTCTAGAGGCAACAAATACATACTCGTGGCGGTCGACTACTTGTCAAAATGGGTTGAAGCAAAAGCGCTCCCCACCAACGACGCCCGAGTAGTTTGCAAATTTCTTAAATCTCTCTTTGCCAGATTTGGTGCTCCCCGTGCCATCATCAGTGATCGTGGAACACATTTTTGCAATGACCAGTTTGCAAAGGTCATGCTTAAATATGGAGTCACTCATCGTCTCTCCACCGCGTATCACCCCCAGACAAGTGGGCAGGTTGAAGTATCGAATCGTGGTTTAAAAAGAATTCTTGAAAGGACAGTGGGCGAAAATCATGCCTCTTGGTCGGACAAACTAGATGACGCTCTCTGGGCCTTCCGTACAGCGTACAAAACACCCATCGGGTGCACTCCGTACAAGCTTGTATATGGAAAGGCATGTCATCTGCCGATTGAGTTGGAGCACAAAGCTTACTGGGCCCTTAAAAATGCAAACTTTGATATCAAAACTGCGGGTGATCAACGCAAAGTTCAACTCAATGAATTAAGTGAACTGCGTGATCAAGCCTATGAAAATTCTTTGATCTACAAAGAGAAAACTAAGAGGATTCATGACGCAAAGATCAAAAACCGCGTTTTCAACGTCGGTGATCAAGTCCTCCTCTTTAACTCAAGATTGAAAATTTTCTCCGGCAAGTTGAAGTCCCGTTGGTCAGGACCATTTACCATTGTTCAAGTTTTTCCGTATGGCACCGTTGAGTTATCCCAAAACTCCGGGCCAAACTTCAAAGTAAATGGTCATCGTCTCAAAACAAGCACAATTTTGGAGGTTATATCCCTGCTAATGGAATATTCCCGACCTCCAAACATTCCCTAAGGACAAAAAACTAATTCAGGGAATTTTATGGTCAAGCTTAGTGACCTAAACAAGCGCTTCGTGGGGAAATTCACACCCATGCTTATCTTAGTTTAATCAGAGTAGTAGTATGCTTAATTTTTTGAATAAGTTTTTATGTTTGTTGTGAGGAGGCCTTCCTCTTTCCTTTTCCGTGTGTCGAGTATTGTGCTGATATGTGTCCATGATGTCCCGGATTTTGAAGCACTCGTGCTCATCTATTTGTCCTATCATCCACAAGAGCATCACAATCCTCAGCTTTCATTTGGAATCCCGACATATCCTAATCTTATTGACTAACGTTTATCTTTAAGCATACTTCATAAATCCGCTTAGGATTTACCGTAGAAACCCTCGTAAAAACATTGAGACAATGTTTCATTCTAGAGTAATGGGGGGGGATCTTCGATTTGATTGTGCCTTACTGCAAGCCGTTTGTTTATCACGTAATCCTCGTTTTTTACCAAGACCAAAAATTCAAAAAAATTAAAAAATTTTAAAAATTTTTCAAAAATAAAATAATGTTTTGTCACAATTTTGACTTCCTGAAGCCCAGCTGGGTAGAATAAGAATAAATTTATACCCGATCGAGCGTGTTGAGCTCTAGCTTGTTCCTTAACCTTTAGACTAAGCGTTCGCGAATCTTCGCGAAGAAAGAAAAATGATAGTGTTAAGTATGAATTGGATGCTAAACAAGGATTATTTGGAAATCTTAAGAGCTCATGTGTGTAATTGTCGCTTTTTCTCCCATAGATTCTAACCTGACTAATATACTTTCAAACTTTTTTTAAAATAAACTTAAAAAAAAAAAAATCAATAATTTTTATGTAGTATATAGAAAAAACTTTGGACTTAGTTCAAATTTATACTTGAATTTTTCAAAAAAAAAATGCAAAAATATAAACTGTGGGTTGATAAAAGTTTGCTGTATCTTTGCCCTGTCTCACAAAACCGATGTTACAACACCAAACACAACAAAACACAAACAACAACAAAGCCTTCTAAAGAAAAACCCATAGTAAGAATAATTATCCGGGGGGGGGAAGACTGGGGGGGGGGGGGGGGGGTTAGGGGGGGGGGGTGTTAAAAGTGTGGGAGGTGCATCTGTGGGCTGGGCGGCCACAAATAAAAACAAAAAAAAAAGACGATAAAATCTCATGAAACACAAGCCGATGTTGCAAACAAAAAGCAGCACAGCAAAGGCAATCAAGCCTTTCTAAAAGGCGACGGGTTACAATTGCGTAAATAGTTAAATAATTAAGTGTGAATAAAAGATCTCTTTTTGTTAAAATTCAATATGCCTTTATTTTGAACATTGGCTAAAATATTTATAAGCTAATGTGCTTAAGGAAAACCTGAGAGTTTTTTTGAAACCTAAGGTCCGTGAGTCACCCCCGATACAAGTCTCTTCCTGACTCATGTGGGGTGTCAAAAGTCCTGTTCCTGGGTCATCTTAAAACAAAACCATAATAAAAAAAACCCGCTAAGGTGGGGAATGTTCCGAGAACAAAAGTCCGCTAACAAAGTGATGATCTCGCCTGCAAACTCAATATTCTCCCTCCTTCTGGGAGGAACGTGGAAACATAGAATATCGTAAAAACTGATGATCCAAGGTAGAAATTTCAAAATAGACAATACACCAAAGATATAAATTGTCAGGGGAGTGAAAAGTTTAACAAATTGCAAAAAGTATGAGTAGTGGGGTTAGCATCATAACTCATAATAACAGTGATTTTAGTTTTAAGCTTGGTTTGGAATAGTAAAAAACAGTCGGGAAACGACAAAATTTAATCCTTTTTTGGGGTCATTTCTCAGATCGAAGTGCATCTTGTTCTATGATCCCTTAAAGTTATTAAATAACGAAAGTCAAAACGTTCTAGTTAGTTAATGAAAAAAATGAAAAATACAAAAAGATGTGTAGGGAATAGGCGTACATAAGAAGAAACAAAAAATTGGTAAAAGACGGGTTGCGAGAGTTCAAAACTTTTGAGTCTTTAAACTTCCTCGATAAACACTTACTACCTTACCCAATTATTACCGATGGGAGTTTCGTGATTCTTAGTTTTTCTAAATGCTTTACTTCATGAGCATTGCGTGAGGAACAGTAAACGGCAATACCTTAGTATGAGATTTTAGTATATGTTTAAGTACACATACCTTTTACCTTTAAAAACGAGCTAAAATAACCAAAAACGGACTTAAAATGCCAAATAATAGCGCTTGTTTTTGCTAATTGTGTTGTTGCAGGAACGGATATCTAAAGAAAAAGCGAAAAAACGAAGCCAAAACGACAAAACCAACACGGAATGGAAAAGACGTGGAAAAGACACAGTCAAGACAAAGTCCCAAGTCTCAAAAAGTCATAAAAAAAACGAAAGAAAAAAAAATCCCAAGTCCAACCACGAAGCCAAAAGTCAAGAAAAACAATTTAGGGAACTAATCTTTGTTTAAAATCCCTAAACTTGTCTTAAAAGAAGAAAAGAAGAAAATAAAGAGGAGGGTTAAAGCTGCCAATTTGGAAAAGTTAAACCTTGAGGGGTGAAACTGCCAAGTTTTCAAAGTTATTAAAACCACAAGGACGTGTGGTGCAACAACCCTTATAACCATGAAGGGCCAAACTTGCCAAAACCCCAAACTTCACCCCTGTTTTAAAAGTCACTGTATATCTTCTTCGTTTCTTTCCCGCCAAAACCAAATCTGTCCCTACTCACCTCTTTTGACTTCCCATATACATCCAAACCTTTCACCAACCTTAACCCCACACCCACATGGGTTTAAAGTCCACTGTGGCAATCCCTTGCTTTTCTATTGGTATGACTTCAACGGGTATGATTCTTTTTGAAGAAATTGAAGGCTAGGATCAAAGGATGTTGTCTCCCCTCTCACAAGTAACACAAGTAGCACAAGTTTGTGCTATAAAAGCAAGGAGACCAAGAAGGCAACCACAGGAAGTTTTTAGTTTTTAAAATTTTTAAAAAAGTTTATGTAATTTTATGTAATTTAAATTCTGTTTAAGAACCCGTGTATTATGTTTTAAAAGTTTAATGAAAAGTTATTTAAGTTCCATCTAAATTCTGTCCATAAAGCTATTTATGTTTTTGTTGTTGATAAGCAAAAGGAAGCATGGTCTAAACCTGGAAGAGACCTTGGGTTTTAAGTGTATTCAGAACAACAAAGGACTAGGGGTTAGGAATTAGGATTTAGAACCTTATTCATTTGGACTTCTGTAAGTTTTCTTTTTACCTCAGTTACTGTAGCACTGCTTATTGGCTTATTTTCAGCTTATTAATGCTCTTTTGTGCTTATTTGTGGTCATTAATGCTTAAGTATTCCTTTTAGAGCTTTCATTTCATTTTCATGTAATTTTATTGAAAACTGTCTAAAAATAGCTTATTTAAGTCTCTAGCTTATTAGATTTTTAAATGCTTATTTGTGTTGCTTTTAACTTGTTATTGCTTAATACTGCTTAATTAGTGTATAATCTTTAAAATTTTGAGCCTTTAAACAGATCTTGTGTGTTTTAAATCATCTTTAAAATATAAAGGGGTGTTTAGGTTAAGTGTAAAAACGGGTCAAAACAAGTTTTGTATGGGTTGTGGTCACAAAGTTAGCTTTAGCTTAAGTTTTTAAGCTTATTCAAGCCTGTTTTCCAAAATCTTTAAGCTCAAAACTATTTTTCAAAGTTTTTTTAAGCTATTGTCAAAACTGTGTTTTTTTTAAAAAAGGATACAATGGCTTATTTTGATAAGCCATTGTATACTTGAGTTGTAGTTTAAAAAGAGTGTCATTGAGTGTTTAAAACAAGCTGACAAAGTCCTTAAGTCATTTTGACTTGTTGAGTCAAAACTGCCAAAAAAATTAAGTGTCATTTTTTTTAAAAGGAAAAAGGCCTTTTTCATTCTCCAAATTCAGCAGGTAATTTATGTTTAGTTTTAAAAAAGTGTCACAAGCCCTTTCTTTATGTTCTTTATCTGTTTTAACTTTGTTTTGTTAATTGACTTATTTGACACTTAAAAAAGTATGTCAAATTAAGCCCTTGTTTTAGCTTAGTTTTGCCCTGGTGCTAGGGGCTCATTTTTTAGCCTTCTTTTCTAGCTTTTTAGTGAACTTAAGCCCAAGCTTTTGGCTTTTCCTAAGAGCCAATAAGCTCTTTGATAAACCCTCTATGTTTCAGACCTTAAGAATTCCTTCTTGTAACGAAATCCATCGTTATTCTCTCCCACTTCCACATAGGAATCTTTGGTTGTACACTGGATGGCTTCTGACATTCTGCTTTAACTCTAGAGCATGTTAAACATTTGCCAACATATTCAGCGATGATTGCCTTCATGTTAGGCCACCAATAGAGTTTCTTTAGATCCTGATACATCTTGTCAGAACCTGGGTGAATGGAATACTTTGATTTATAGGACTCATGCATGATCAAGCCTCTCAGATTACCAAAGGGTAACCAACTTCGATTCTTGATACATCGGATTCTATCAGGACGTATTTTAAATAATTTGTCCATTCCTCGTAAGTTTGCCTTGATGTTTTATTCTTTGAGTGCTTCGGTTTGAGCTTTAAGAATTTGTGATGGTAAGTTTGGATGAATGGTCATAACTAATGATCTAACTCGGAGTGAACTGATTCGTTCCTTCCGGCTTAAGGCATCTGCTACGACATTTGCCTTTCCAAGGTGATAACAAATTTCACAATCGTAATCTGCATAGCCAATCTAGCAACGCGATGACTCATGTTCGATTCTTTCTGATCAAGGATTGCTAGACTTTTATATCAGTGAACAAATACATTTTTGGGCATATACAGATAGTGTCTCTAAATTTTAAGAGCGAACACTACTGCTCCTAATTCGAGATCATGAGTGGTATAGTTTTCTTCATTAGGCTTATAATTGGTCGGATGCAATATGCAATAACCTTCTCTCTTTGCATTAACACCGCTCCCAAACCTTGATGGGATGCATCACAGTAAACAACAAAATCGTCATTTCCTTCTGGTAATGCTAAGATTGGAGCTTCGCATAGCTTTTGTTTTAGCAGTTGAAAAGCCGACTCTTGGTTTTCTCCCCAGCTATACTTCTTGTTTTTCTGGTTAATTCAGTCAAAGACTTTGCAATCTTCTAGAAATCCTTGATTAATCTCCGATAATAACCGGCGAGTCCTAAGAATTGACGTATTTATGTGGGTGTACTAGGAGATGTCCAATTCTTAACTGCTTCAATCTTGGCG
Source organism: Tanacetum coccineum (assembly GCA_026074375.1). Lineage (NCBI taxonomy): Eukaryota > Viridiplantae > Streptophyta > Magnoliopsida > Asterales > Asteraceae > Tanacetum > Tanacetum coccineum. The sequence goes on from BQNB010071747.1 coordinate 19,823, forward strand.
GGGTCAACATGAAGTCCTTGACTATCAATTAAGTGTCCAAGAAATTGCACGATACGAATCCAAAAATCACACTTGGAGAACTTGGCATACAACTTCTCTTTCTTGAGTAATTCTAGGATTATTCTTAGATGATTTGCGTGCTCTTCTTTGTTACGAGAGTAGATGAGAATATCATCGATGAATACTATCACAAATTTATCCAAGTATGGTTTACACACACGATTCACGAGATCCATAAATACAGCAGGTGCGTTAGTTAAACCAAATGACATTACTTGAAATTTATAGTGTCCGTATCTTGTTCTGAAAGCAGTCTTGGGAAATCTCACCTGACTCTCATTTGATAGAAGCCTGATCTTAGTCAATCTTACGAGTAGACACCTCGTAACCTTAATTTTGGTCAAAAAGTCCATCAATCCTGGGTAATGGGTAACGATTCTTTATGGTAAGTTTATTCAACTCCCGGTAATCGATACATATTCTGAAAGATCCGTCTTTCTTTTTGACAATTAAGACAGGAGCTCCACAAGGCGAAGTACTTGGTCGGATAAAACCTCGGTTTGCTAACTCTTGAAGTTGGTTAGATAGTTCCTGTATTTCTGAAGGAACTAATCTATAGGGTGTTCGGGCTACAGGTTTTTAGCTCCTCAGAATTAGATTGATTTGGAATTCTACTTGGCGAACGGGAGGAAGGCCAAGTAGATCTCCAGAAAAAACTTCTGGAAATTCTCTGACTACTAGGATATATTCTAGTCCTTTCTCATCTGACTTCTTTCCATTACTTGGATTATGAAAACTTGACAACCTTGGAATATATATCTTTTGGTTTTTATACAGGATATGAATTAGTCTGGTTTTTACTTTGTTCCCGCTCAAAGAACAAAGTTTCACCGTTGATTTGGGATGTTTGATGACATTCTCGTCACAAATAATTCTCCATGATATTTGGATAGCCAATCCATACCAATGACATATGTCGAAACTACCGAGTTGTTGCATTGGCACGAGTTTGATCGGCATAAGATCAATTTTGAAAGGTTGGTTTAACAAAGTCAGAGTTGCACCCTGAATAATGGTGTTTGTGCTTACTAGGTTTTCGTCAGCCATTTCGATATTGTAAAAGGTATCTATTGTAATGGGTGGAATATTTAGCTTAGAGGCAAGAGATATGGATACGAAGCTTTTATCGGCTCCAGAATCAAATAATACTCTAGCTAGATGTTGGTTTAGAAGGAACATACCCGTGACTACGTTTGGGTCTTGGTGAGCATTCCTATCCCTCAACATGTAGGCTCTTCCCTGGGCATTGTTGTTGGTGGTCTTTCGGCACTGATTTGCATAATGCCCTTTCTCTCCACAAGCATGACAAGTAACTGTCACTGGTAGCAGATTACTTCCAGTGGCTGGCCCTTTGTTTCTGCAGTTCTTGGTCAGATGGCCCACCTTGTTGCAAGTATTACACTTAACAATGCAAGGTCCTGTGTGATGCAGAGTGCATTTCTTACACAAGGGACGGTTTCCAATATACCCATTGTTTTCAGTTGGAGTGACAGCATAAGACCTAAAGGTTTCCTGTCTTCTGTTCTATTGTGGTTGGTGATTATTGTAGCGGTTGTTGGTGTTGGTGTTACGGTAGTTGTTGTTGTTGAAAGTTCTTCTGTCGTCAAACTTTCGTTTGTGATCACTTGATACTTGCACCGGAGTGTGCTTTGTTACCTGATCCATTAGCCTCTGGGCTATGTTAATGGCTTCCTCTAGAGTTTGAGGTTTAGAGGCGGTAACATTCCCTTCAATACTTCGAGGCAATCCCCCGATGAAAACTTCCATCATTTTCTCAGAATCTGGCACCATAGTGGGACACAAGGTTGCCAATTCCTGGAATCTTCTCACATATGTCTTGAGATCATTCCCCTTCACAGTCAGATGGTAAAATTCGTCTTCCATCTTCTGGACCTCAGTTCGGGGACAATACTTCTTTATCAAAAGCTTCTTGAATTCAACCTAGGTAATCTTGTAAGCTTCTTTCTTCCCAATAGGTTGGCAAAGAGATTCCACCAGGATAGCTCTTCTTCATTTAAAGTACCAAGTCAGCAAACTGCAACCTTATAGTCTTCGATACATTTTGCTACGGGAAAAACAGCTGATCTCATTTCGCTCCAAACCAGCGATAAGTTCAACAGCTCCGTCTGAACCTTTAAGTTGATAGAGTGGCACTCAGGAACCTTTGTAGCTACGTTGTCTTGTTCCAATGACGTCTCTTTCTCCGGTGTTCCTATTGGTATTGTCAACATTTGCCATCGTTGTAGCTTGTGCTTCCAGAGCTGCGGTAACACTATCAACAACTAGTTTCCTGATGGCAACTTGAGTCTTGCTGTGCTTCAGAATGTTAGGTCCGTTTGGGAGGCGTTTCTATCAACATATGACAACACGTAATAAATGATATCACAAGTCTTAAAAGATGCCAATGCTATATTGTTTTAACTTGTAAGCATTTTTAACATAGTGGATATTGAAATCATAGAGAATTATTTGATAATGGAATTCTAACAAGCATCTGATTTATTAGAAGTCACGGTATGAATCATAGATGAGGAAACGGAGATGGTCATATATAACGAAAATGAATTATAAAACGGGATCACCAGATGTATTATATCATGAACGACTTGCCCTTGTACTGTACATAACTCTAAAATTGAAACAAGTGTGTTATTTATACCACACATCCCGTGGTCTATGGTTAAAAAACTATCACTGAGAGTCTAATCGAGTAAGTCCGATGGCCCATCCTGGCTGATTCTTATGTTCATATATGCATTTCAGAAGACACTTTACCTTATCTCTTGGTGAACGAGCCTGGATATCTTCGATGATATTGTCCTAGGAATAGCAAACCCTGATAGTGACCAGAGCAATTTTCCTTGCTCTATTCATTCCCATTGCTTTCTTTAAGTTAGCAATATCTGATTATGAGACTCTCGGAGTTCAGCTTCCAGATTGTTACAATTTGTTGTAGATCACTCCCCGTGTTTCCAAGACTTCTATTTTGTCTTCTATGTGCTCAATGCGGTCGAAAGAGAGTTCATCTAGGTGATTCAAAATTTCCTCAATTTGCTCCTCGTGACGTTCCAGACTTGTCTTACGAGAGCTTTCTTCTATCTCAAATGCTTGAGGTATGGTTAAAGTAGGGTGGGGAGGATGTGATCAGTCAGACCTCATTTTTAAGTGTAATAATTCCTCATGAAGAAAGAAATCTTAAGGAATAAACATTGAGATAGCATTGAAGATGGAGGCAAAATAGTTGAGCGGTGGAATAGGTGATTCTTAGCATAGTATGCCTTGCATGACTTCATATAAGGTCACTATAAAAACAGTGAACGAGTTGTAAAGCTATTGGAACTAAAAACCAAATGAGTTATTTGAAGAGCTAGAATAAGTTTGTTCCTGGGTGAAGAGTTGGGACATAGTCCGGGTAGCCGGGAAATAGTCAGGAAGTTAGATGGAAAAAGCATCCTCAAATTGGGAAGTAGGGTTGGCTGGTTAGAAGACTTCACTTTGTTACAACCCAGGGTAAATAAAAACCAATAAGTTTTGTTTTTATTTAATAATGAGTATAATAGTTATGTACATTACTTCTACATTTCGGAAAGTAGTAGCACGAGGACTTTTCTGGATAGAAAAAGAAAAGTAGATAAGTGTAGGAGGTTTCAACCGTTTGGGTCCTCAATATACCGGTGGGGGGTCTCTTGAGGAGACTCGGGTGAAGTGCGTAAAGACGGGGGTGCATCGGGGGAGTGGGGTGTGGGGCGTAGTATGGCGGCTGGTTGGGAGGGTGGTTGGAAACGTGCGGGGGGGGTGGGGGGGGGGGGTATAATAACGTCCACCTTATTTATACAGTCGGGGTTTTTGTGTAGAGGTCTCTGGCTTTGCTTTGCGGTGCTCATCTTTCTGCGCTGGACTACAATCGGCACGGCTCGACAATGTGCTGGGAGGTCTGACAGTCTGCATGAATATATTATTATTCGCTACTTTCATAGTTACATACAGTCATAAGCATAGAAAACGACTCAAAAGAGACGTTTTTTAAAAAGATATGTTAGCATTCATTTTTTTCATCAAGTTTTTTATTTACAAACACTGTCCCAAAATGCTACATGAAAACTAAAAGTTTGAATAATAACAGTTTAGCCAACTTCAAGTCCGTGTCACCTCCGGGCCATAAGTGCTCAGTTGTACCTGAGATAAACATACTAAAAATACGAACACAACGTTGAGTGAAATTCAAAGTTTTAAGTTAAACAGTTAGAATACAGTTCCAATATGGGTTTACGTTGTTATACACCCATAAGTGTAATAATTGCAATGAGTACAATTATTATAGAAAACAGTATTATTGCGTCTAAACTCATGGCACTCAAACTGACTTGTGTATATATATCAATAATGATATATATATAATGATAATGGCCCCCGTGTAGGTAATTGCCATATACCTATGAGTTTCAAATATAGTGCGTTTGGTTACCTATCCGGCTAACACAAACGGGATTCGTCAACCCCGATAGGCCTATCCACAATATTCGCGTTCACTCGCAAGTGATTAATGGTCCATGATGGTGGGGGTCTTTTGGCATAAAGAGACTTAGACAACAGAAGCAATAATATATCAGGATAACATACATTTAGAAAACACTTGTATTCATGGTTTATAGCATGTATCCCCCTCGCGGGTTTATGAAACATTTAAAAGAGTTAAATGCGAGGCTATGAACTCACCTTAACAGGGGAAATCTGATTGATGGCAAAAGTATATCAAGTGAAAGTAACAGCTACGTCACGCAACCTGGGGTAATATGTCAAGTCTTAGTGTGATGGTTTATGTTTCAAAACTTCATAAAGTTTAACGTATTAATTTGATTTATTAATTCATGGAAGTATTGCATCACTGTTCGGGCTATCATAATCCAGAGGCCATGTAGTATCGTTTGAGGAGTCAGGGCACTTTAAATCGTAAACCCAACAAACTCGTCAAAACAAATACCCAAATGGAACCCCTCACATGAAATTTCATGTAACGTGATAACGATAATGATATTTTAAGGTTTATCTTCAAAATTTAGTCGAATGATAAACTTTACGTTGTTTAATTTATAAAAAAATAACGTAACTGTTTTTATAATCGTCGATCGTGTTGATTAATAACGATAATTGTGTTGGGTTTTAATATATTCGTTTCACATAATATTAAATATATTTGTTTATAATTTATATAATTAATATTATATTTTATATTTTTTAGTTTGCAAAAATAGCGATATTATACCCTCGATTTATAAACTTTTATAAGTTTAGTCATTTATAATAAACGTATATATAATTACACCTTTAACTTTGAAACTTGGCAAGATTAGGTCGCTTACAGTTAGTAACTTTAAAAAAATGACATTTTCACCTCTAGTTATAAAATGTTCAGAAAGTTACGATATATACCCCTTGCATAGAAATAATTTACAAATCAAGTCCAAAAAGCCATGCAAGCTTATTTTAGGGTTCCAAATGATATTTGCATGTTATAGCTTATTAGAATAAGCTAAAATAAGATGTTCTAACATAACAAAAGTTTAGAAAAAGGATTCGTTAGCTAGAAAATCAAAACGGGTCGTTTTTAGGGTTTTAATAAAAAACGCATGGGTTTGAAGATTCAAGGCTTTAACGAGAGTTCATATAGAATCTAATAGACCTTATAATAGTTCTAATACATATTATGAGCTTATTGAACAAGATTTTGAGCTTACTTGAGCTAAAACGGGTCGAAATGGGATTTTCGAGTTCGTACGCCTAGAAACGACTTTAAGGGCTCCTTTAATTTGATTTCTTGGCTTCTATTATGATCTTAGGGACCTTATAATTATTCTTTGGCTGAGCTAGAACTCCATTTGTGTTTGTAATGAAGATTTGAGGTGTGTTTGAATGGGCGTGCATGTTTCGGCTTTATATAGGGCTTGAAACCCTTGGTGCCCAAGATTTTTCTGGCGGCTAGGGTCAAGCTGTATCATTGGTGATTAAGGAATGCTTAGAAGTTGAGTAATTGAGCTAGAGGGTAGAATAAGCAAGGTGAGGGGTGTTGGAGGGGGTTCGGCTACATAGGAGTGACAAAGAGGTGATCATGCAACTTGGTGGCCAAGGGAGGTGATGGAGGTGGTTGCTAGGCTGCTTGGTGATGTGGTGGTGATTTCATAGAGGTGATTGAGGTGTTAGGGTGCTAGCTTGAGTTGAAAATGGGTTAAAATGAAGGGGGTGTCGGTTGGTTCTTGGTTCAGTTTAGGGTTTTTTGGTTTTAAATTCAAGTTAGGGTTAGGGTTTAGGATTAGTGTTAGGAATATGTTTTAGGGTTTAGGATTAAGGTTTTGGGCTTAGTTTTAAGGTTTAGGGTTTCTTTTAGTTAAATAAATTAGGGTTTTAGAGTTTTGTTTAGGGTTTAGGGTTTTAGATTAGGTTTTAGAATGACTTAGGGATTAGGTTTAGGGTTTATGAGTCATGCATTAAGTGTTTGTACCTTGTGTTATAGTGGTGGAAAGAAACTAAAGTGATTAGGAGGTAAAATGACCTAGTTTTGACCTTTCTTGCATTCTTGACTTGTAACTTTGAGCTTTAATGTTGTTGTAGCATTGACTTGGAAGAAAATATAATTCAAATGTTGTCATTATACACTTGAAGCACATGCTAAGTACTTGCACTATGTCCGTTATGATGTATACCTTACATATAATTAGGTATTTGGATATAATCGTTTAACGTTAAAAGCCCGTTTGATAAAATGTTGTAAATGATGTTTAAATGGAGGATAAATGTAAACTTGGTAAAATGATATTAAGATATAGACTTGACATATTAAGATGTTTACATGATATAAACATAGATATAGATGACATTGGTGGAGGTTGCGTGAGCTCGTTTACTTTAGAGATGCAAGTTACGTTGCATAATGAGATAAAGCAAAAATTTCCTTGTAAAAAGGTGATATATATATATATATATATATATATATATATATATATATATATATATATAATAGATGGATATTACAGTTCATCTAATTTAATAGATGGATAATTACATTGATGAAAATTACGAGTTGTTATAAATGTTAGATCACTCCCTACAAAAAAAGAGATCAAGAACAAAGAATTAAAGATGAGAAATCGATTTAGGGTTCAATGAGTTTTGGTCGCCGTTTATTTGAGAGAACTTTCCATTAGTCCTCGGTTAGTTTACTCACATAGTTACTTTCCCGAGCACCTGACTCCGTAAGTCTTTTTAAAAGTTATAGAAGAAACATATGGATATTATGTTGATATAGACATTAATCAACAAAAATTATCTCTTCAACATTTTTCTTTATTCTACCGCCGGAGATCATTGTCGTTTTTTGAAAATAGTTTGTTGCAAAATTGTCGTTCCTACCTAAAGGAACAGCAAACCATGACGTAAGAAAAACGTCACGCAAAGAAGGAAGCCGCAAGCAATAAACAACTATGCCGCCAAATACAATTATGCTTCCGCTCAAACAAACAACAAAGAAGATGGTAGAAAAAAATAAGAAGCGACTTTCAACATATGTTCTAGTTTGAATGGCAGACGTTCAAACATACAAACTGGAACATATTAGATGACTATTAGTTGCCGAAACATAATTGTAGGTTTGGATCCATTAGGTTTAGGGTTTGCATCGCTTGTCATTAAGCAATGTAATTGTTATAAATACATAGGCATTCTTCATGTATGTGAAGAACGCAAAACCACAATCAATAAAAACCTATGTTTGGTAATTACATGGTATTAGACCGGGTTTGATTTCAAGACCTATTCGTCTGCCATGAGTCGTTGCTTCTATGCCACCCTGTCAAAACTCTCCTCTCTATTATCAAAACCTACAGGTCGTTATGAGCCTTTGTTATCCTTTAAAATTATGATATTTTTTTAAAGATATATGTCTACCAACCGATGGCGCTAGGGGTGTCAAAAAGGCCTACTCGACCCGAACCCAAATAAACATATTCGGGTCGGGTTAGTCGGGTTCAAAATTGTATTCGGGTTATTCGGGTCAACCCGAGTATAAAAAAATTTTTTTCCGGATACTAAATAGGGTTGGGTATCGGGTTGAAACTTTTTACTAACTCGGGTTCGGGTCGACCCGGTTGACCGAATAAGAATTTTTTTATTTTTTTTAATATAAATTTTATATATTTTCTATTTAAAAGAGTAAAAATTGGAATTTTTTTACATTTTACTTATATTCAAGTTGACCCGAGCCCGAATTGACCCAACTTAGTAACCTGAAGTGCAAAGGTCGTTCTTGGGTAATAAAATTTATTAGTCGTGATCGACGCGAGTGTGACCCGAACCTCATCAAACAGACCCGACTGACACCCATAGATGGCGCTACCATCGTTGTTGCTTATGATTTGTTTAGCAAAGAAATAAATAAAAAGTTGTCGCATATTTTTTGTTCGTTTAATTGAATTGTGTCTCCTATTCGTAATCGTATGTGGGTGAGAAAAATACAATTTATATCCAAAATTTATTAAAGACCCAATTCATCAATCATAGTCATTCATTTTTTTATCAAATTAAAAAAAAATCCACTTTCCCACGTCTTTTAAAAAATTAAACTATCTCACAAACCGTTAATCGTAACGCAAAACGAAACATAACCATCACGACCGAGAATTAATCATCTTTTCTATAGATGTAGCACTTCTAATACACTTTCAGACGATATTTTTTTTTGGGTGATATCACATTGGATTTGTATCACAAATCGACATTGATTTAATGAAACCACAGTAAATCACTAGATCGGCAAGTGTTGTTTCAGAACAATATGCAGAAAAATCGAAAAAAAGCTCGTCGAAAGTATATCGAAGTGACCATCTAGTGAAAGATAAAAAATACTCGTCGTGATGGTGTATTTTTTATCGATTAACGATTTATCGTTTGCAAGATATTTTATTTTTAAAAAAGAGGTGAAAAGTGGATTTTTTTTATTTTGATGAAAAAATAGCAGATAGGATTGATTATTTGGTCTTTAGATAATTTTGAGTCTACATTGATCTCAACTCCACATACACATATTTAGTGTTTTTTTAATGAATGCTTTTTTATATATTAATGTTTATTTTTTTAATTTTTTATTTCTTTTCATTTAATGGTTCAAATAAATAAAAAATCATAAAAAAAATCTCATTCTGATTTTATTTAATATTTCAAAATTATATAACTTATACAAAAGGCAGACGCCCCGACCCAACAAAATTTAATGCGACCCGCCCGACATTTAATGAGTTTTTTTTTTTTTCTTTCTTTACATTGACTTTTTTCTTTTTGACCTTTTTTTTACCTTTTTTTTTTCAAAAACTTTTTAAAATAAAACTTTACTTTTTTTTTCTACGTAAACACACTCTCGCGCTTTTGATCATCGGTCTGTTTTTTTTTATACGAATAACGTTAAGTTTCCTCAAACCTGCTCGCGCATCCGCTATCGTTCCCCAGTTCTTTTTTTCCTAAAAAAATGTTTAATAATAAAATTTTTCCTTGTTTTTTTCTCGAATCCCTCTCACACTGTTTTAGTCATCGGTCTGTTTTTTTATGAATATTTTTTTTTTAACAGTTAGTTTTTTTTTTTGACCAGTTTTTTTTCCTTTTTTTTTCCCTCAAAAAGTTTTTAAAATTAAAACTTTCCCCCCCTTTTCTTCCCTCGGATACCCCTCTCGCACTGTTAGAGTCATCGTTCTGTTTTTTTTATGAATAAAACTATTAAGATTTCATCAAAACCTCCGCGCTCCGCTAATCGTGCCGTATTTTTTTTCCTCAAAAAAATTCTTAAAATGAATAAAATTTTCCTTTTTTTCCCTACGGAATACCCCTCGCAATGCTTTAAATGGCCTTTTGCATTAGTGTGCATTTAAAATGCACCGGAGTTTGACCGGGGAGTGCATTTAATATGTCCGGCTCAACCCTAGCCGGACCGATCGGTTTTTTTTCTTCTTTGTTTTTTTTAAAAACTCCTTCTCGCACTTTTTTTATCATCGGTCAGTTTTTTTTCATGAAGAGTCCGAACATTTAATTTTTTTTTTAAAATTGTTTTTGTTGCTTTTTTTTCAAATATTCACTCGCACGTTCTGATTAACGTATTGTCGGGTCGACCGACCCAGTCACGCCCCGACACGCCGTTCTTTTTTATTTACGATATAGCCCCTCAAAATTTACAAATACCCCCCGCACGATTTTAAATTACGAAAAACTATCCTCATTTTAATTTTTTTTTTATAAAAATACCCCTTTCCCCACTATCGTCGACCGTTAGTGTTTGTTTTTAGAATGCACCAAAACAGTGGCTTTAAATGTTTGTTGCTTAACGACCATTAATTTTTTTTTTTTAACAAATATATACCTTCTAACACGTCCAACCGAAAACACCGGCCGCCAAACATCCCGTAGCGGAGCGCGGGTGAGCCTAACTTGTTATTCTCAATCACATGTTTTATTTACTTTCTTAACTTTTATTTTCTTTTTTAAAACAAGTTTGGGTCGAATATAAGCCTTCCTACACAAGCACACACGACTACAACAACAAGCAACAAATCAAGTTCCTCAACAGATAAAGATTTATCGCCTCTTGCAAAGTTTAACTTCAGTTGGATCGTTCGATAACTTCCCGCTTCAATTGCGGCGGATTATTAGATGATATATTAATTTAGTCGGCCCAAGCTCATTTGTGCGCTTAAGGTCTGTTAGGCTATTTTTTATGTCTCTTGTAATCACTATATATTGTGGTCGAATAATATATTATACCCACATAATTTAACATTATAAATATACACATTAGGCGTCAAATCCACTGTCGTTTTAGTTTTTTTTTTGTTTTTTTTTTAAAATTTGTATGCACAAAGTAGGAGGGAAAAAAAATATTACAAAAATTCCGATTATTCAGATAAAACAAAATACCCGCGGAAACCTCTCGAATACCTTAATAACTTTAAAATAATCATATGGTCACAAAACGTACAACCCATATATTAAAAAAAACCCAGAATAGCAAAAAAAAACAACACTGATAAGTTAACATGAGGCCCAACACATAAGCCATATAAAAAAAATTATTACTAATATACATATTTGTCGACAAACTAGCCTAAAATTCGAATAAAATGTGGCCCAAAATCTGGCAAAAAAAAAAGATATCGAACCGTCCCAAAAAAAAATATTCGGGAAAAAATTAACCCGTCCCAACGCAAAAAATTTTTTCCCGAAATATACACATTAGGCGTCAAATCCACTGTCGACAGTGGATCACTTGCTACAATAACGGGCTCTCATTTTGGGCCAACCCGATTATAGTTTTTTTTTTAATTTTTTTTTTGTTTTTTTTTTTAAATTTGTATGCACAAAGTAGGAGGGAAAAAAATATTACAAAAGTTCCGATTTATTCAGATAAAAAAAAATACCCGCGGAAACATCTTCGATACCTAATAACTTTAAAATAATCGATATGGTCACAAACGTACAACCCATTATATTAAAAAAACCATATAGCAAAAAAAACAACGCTTTAAACATGAGGCCAACACATAAGCCATATAAAAAAAATTATTACTACTATACACATTTGTCGACAAACTAGCCTAAAATTCGCATAAAATGTGACCAAAAAAAAAAGATATCGAACCGTCCCAAAAAAAGAAAATATTCGAGAAAAAATTAACCCGTCCCAACGCAAAAATTTCCCCCCCAAAATATACACATTAGGCGTCAAATCCACTGTCGTTTTGACAGTGGGTCACATTGCTACAGTAATGGGCTCTCATTTCGGGCCAGCCCGATTTTGATTTTTTTTTTTAATTTTATTTTTTGTTTTTTTTAAAAAAATTTGTATACACAAAGTAGAAGGAAAAAAAATATTACAAAATTTCCGATTTATTCAGATTAAAAAAATATCCGCGGAAACATCTTCGATACCTAATAACTTTAAAATAATCGATACAAAAAAAAACCCAAAAATAGCCTGAAATATGGCCCAAAGTAAAAAAAACAAAACGGTCCCTCAACTTTTAACTATTTACGATTTTCTTACACAAAAAATCCCGTAAAAAAATTAACAAAAAAAACACGTCAAGTTTTTATTGTTCACAACTTTTTTACATTCATCGGCCCAAAAAAAAAGATATCGAACCGTCCCAAAAAAAGAAAATATTCGTGAAAAAATTAACCCGTCCCAACGCAAAAAAAAATTCCCGAATCGTACAAAAAAAGAAAATATCCGGGAAAAAATTAGCCAAAAAAAACCCAAAAATAGCCTAAAATCTTGCCCAAAGTAAAAAAAAATACAAAACGGACCCTCACCTTTTAACTATTTACGATTTTCTTACACAAAAATTCCCGTAAAAAAATTTACAAAACCGTCCCAAAAAAAGAAAATATTCGGGAAAAAATTAGCCCCGCCATAACGCATCGCCCAAAAAAAACCCCCGAAACGTAAAAAAAAATTATTCGGGAAAAAATTAGCCCCGCCACAACGCGCGAGTTCTTTTGCTTGTTCCACATAGTATATGTATATAATTTATAACCAAACTAGTTGTCATGCAAAATACACTAAAATAGAAACGAAAACCATAACCGCATTTTGTGTGAAAATATGAAACAAACTACAACACACATCGATCGGGTCACACATTAAAAGTTGTTATTGTGCTCTTAAGAAGCACTAGTGGTATAATACCTGACCTATCACATTATAAATGACCAGGCTTCCTAGTATTACGCCTACTATTTGGATTAGTCGTT
>BQNB010071748.1:0-32665 GCA_026074375.1 Tanacetum coccineum
AAAATTGTTTATTTTGAACAAGAGTAAGCAAACCATGCTTAAGCTCAAAGTTGTCTGCGGTGATCTCGGGAACAACGATGGCATCCTCGTAGCCCTCGGTGGATGCTTCGAGCAATTACGCCATAGTACGATTATCGGCCATTGTAACTACGGGAGGAGTTGGATTATTAATTGGTTCCACAAGATCAAATGGTTCAACAAAAGTCAGTGGGACTTGTTGTTGTTGACGGTTATAATTACGGGATTGAGAACGAGTGCGCATGCACTAAAATATAAAAAGAAAATTTATACTAATTTTTTTTATTTTTTTTTATTTTTCAACAATTGATTCACAAAGATTTATTTTAATAACGGACAATGAGATAAGACAACTTAAACCTAATAATCAACAAGCTTCTCGGTAACTCTTTAAAGAGAAAAACACACAAAGGAGAGGAGGAGAAGGAAAGCGCGAAGCTATTAAAAACCTTCTCCTTTAGGGTCGTAGTTCGTTGGAACGACCCGCCTTATACCCCTCTTAGAGTTTGTTTATCTTTCAAAGGTGAACCGTACCTCGCAAGTGACACAAAAGGCAAGTTTTTTGATTCTTTGGTTCGGGAACTTATTAATGATAATACTTCAGTTGAAAGTATTATTTTGATGGTGAATTTTATTTCTTTTTATGGACAATGTTTTTATATTTTTGGTTTTTTTTAAAAACAAAATTTTATTATTTTTTTATATTTTATAACATAGAAAATAACTTCACAAGGAAGGATCTCCAAAGCACAAATCGTCAAACGCAACGACAATTGTATACAATCCTCCCCGGCAGCGGTGCCAAAATGAAAATGATAAATTCAACCCTTTATATATATTAAATATAATAAATATATAAATATATAATAAGAATCAAAAATCTCAATGTAGAAACAGGGAAGTATGATTCCCGGGTCGTTATCCCCAACGAGGAATGCAATAGAAAGTCGAAAGACGGTTTGACATTTGATGCTTGAATGGAACAAAGATTTTGATTGGTTTTCTAAACCTACAGGGAAATTAATGCAATCTACAATTAAAACAATTAAAGCAACACAATTTTAAACTAAAAACGAAAACCAGAGATCCTAAAAACGCGTCTAATTATCAACTAAGTCAAAATTAAACCCTAAAAATGCAAACTTAGTTTCTAAACCTCTAAAATGACAAAAAAAAATTCTAAAAAAGATTTATATTTTTTTGACTTTTTAATAATTTTTTATGAATTAAAAACATATTTAATCTATTTAAAATTCTAGAAAATAACAAATTAACACCTAAAAATTCCAAAAAATGATTTTCTACTTTAGAAAAGTCTAAAATATGATAAAAACTCAGAAATATATTTTTTACTACTTTTTATAATTAAAAACTATTTCCTAAAATTAATTTAAAAAGCTAAAAATGAAATTTAAAATCTAAAAATGATAAAAATGTTTTTAAAGTTTGTAAACCTTAAAATATTAATTCTAAAACTAAAAACTATTTTTTTGTATTTTTCTGACTTAATTTACTAATTTTAAATGAAAACAGCTTATAAATAAGCTGTAAATAAGCCCAAAAGGGCTGAATGGCTTAAAGGCTAAAATGCCCTTAAATATCAAACCACTTGGGACTATAACGAAAAAGTTCCAAGGCGCGCACGCGGTAAGTAGTGTTTGTGTTATAAAGGGATGAGGGTGTGAGGTCTAGGGTTCAGCCCTGCTCACCTTGGACTCCACTTCCTTTTTTTGCTCTTTTTTTAAAACATATGTACATAGGCATTATAAATAAGAGTGCTTAAACAACAAACTTAATGAAGAAAACTTTTTTTATAAACCACCAAATAAGCACTAAAATTAAGCTGTCAAGTTGACAAATAAGCTATTTTACACTAAGTGACTTAAATGTTACATCTTAAGCTATTTTAAAACATATAATAGAATAAGAAAACTCAAAATAAGCTAAGACAAATGAAAGGCTATATCTAAAAAAGCTCTAATGAACACAAATAAGAAAAGAAACTAAGCAACGCACTAAGCTAATATACAGAATAACTACTTAACTTAAAACGTTAAAGAATTTTCTAAGTCTAAAATGCAAATAAGCACAAATAAGAATTATCCTACAGGAAATAAGCCTAAATGGGACTTAACTATTCCAAATAAGCAAAACTAGAATACTACTTAAGCAATTTCAAAATAAGCTAAAAAGCTCAAATAAGCTAAAACTAAATGGCTAATTCCTATAACAAAGAGCCAAATGGACCACATTTGAGCTTATTTTTAAGCTTAAATATGGAATCTTATGGCTTAGCAGCTTATATGCCCTAAAAGCTTATCCATTAAGCTATAATAATCAGTAAACAAAATGGAGTTTGAAACACAAATAAGCCATGAAAAAGCTTATGGAAATGGTTGTTCACTCAGATTCAATACTTAGAAATTATTATTCAATCTTGCAAATACCTTAACTATGAGCTAAAAATAAGCCCTCACAACAGATGCTTATAACCTTAAGACCTACAAACATATTGAGATTTGGAACCCTCAAAGAACAATATCATCTTTCAAATAAAACACTTTTGAAATTAGACTAAGCAACAATGAGCAAATGAAAAAGCTATTTCTTTTTTTTTTCAACACTTAGTTAAAATTTTGACAGGATTGGTAAAACTATAAACCACACTTGCAGGCTTAAGACCCTTAGTTCTAACTTGTTTTAACACTTAAACCAACTCAAAAACATCATAAAACACAAGAGTTATAGGTCTAATCAAATAAGCTTATATAATAACTATATGTTTCTCAGATTCATCAAACAACTACTTATTATAAAACCAATGATTTAGAGATTTAACAATAAAATTTTAAAACAAACTAAATTTTATAACTAATATTATCTAATCAAAGTTGACTCAAAAGCACAAAGCAGGTTTTGACCCATTTTCACCCATAAAACCTACTGACCCAAACACCCCTTTAACTTTTGAAAAACACATTTCAGCTTAGAAAATTAGTTTTTAAAACTAAGACTTCAAAGACTAGATGTTTATAAGATTAATAAAGATATTATTAAAAGTTTCATTCAACAACCCAATAAGCACTTAAATAGCTAAAACAGATTATGCAAATTTTTAAGCTACAATGGACAGATTTTAAGTAAACTTGTACAAATGACATAGAAGCATAAAACAAACATACATAAGCAATAAATAACATAAATAAGCATAAAAAAGCAATAATAAGCAGTAAATAAGCAATGCTACAGTAATAAGCTAAAAATTAAAATTTGAAACTTACAAAGGCCTTTGCTCAAAACAAGGCTAACAAAACTTTTAAAAGCTCATCTACAAGCTTTAGCTTGTATGAAACAAGCTAGTAAGAGTCCATAAGCCCATCCAAAACTGGCTTATCATCCAAAAATTAAGCTGTGGTAATTTAGGGGTGGATATGCTTTTTTGTGAATTTTCTTACTACTTAATTTGTTTCATGTGACTAATAAAAATAGCTTATAAAGTTCAAACAAAGGATTTCTTAGTAACTTAATCAAGACTTAAAGACAATAAGTGCTTAAAGACAGATTTTAAAACATAAAATTCTCAAATTTTCATTAACTTAAAAAGAAATTACAAGACTTAGAATTTAAAAGACAGATAAAAAAACATTAGTAAAATTACTGAATTAAAACTTGAATTGCCTCAAAGGCTACAATGAGTGGGTCCTTTTTAAACAAAAATGACTTTAGGTCTTAGTCTTCTCAAAATCTTTTTCTTCTTCCCATTGTGCTTTCTTTGTGAGAGGAAATAAGAGTGTGTTTGTTGTGTGAGGGACTTCAAAAGCTCATCCAAGCCGTCCAAATTGAGTAGAACCCAAGTCTTTTGATTCCATCCCTTCAATCTTTGCCTTTTTATCATGGACCATGGATTAAAGGGGATTTCCAAGTGGCATTGCTGTTTATAAGGTGGGTTTTGAGGAAAGTTATGTGAATAGGCTAAAATTGGTGTTTAGGTCTTGGCGGAAAATGGAAGAATAAAACGATGATTGATTTGGTGCATGGTAAAGGTTTGGTGGTTTGGCAACTTTAGTCCCTCAAGGTATATTGTTATATTGCAGGGATGGTCCTTGTGGTGTTATAACTCTTTTGAGGACTTGGCAGGATAAGCCCCTCATGTTGTTTTTTTGGGCTTCTTTGACTTGTATAAATAACTTAATGGGTTGACCCGGCCCATTAAATGGGTGCGGGTTGGCCCATTAAGTTATTGCTTTCTTATTACGGCTTTGTCTTTGACTTTGGCTTTGTTGGGTTTGACTTTTTGGTTGACTTTGGGTTGACTTTGACGTTTTCAACGCTTATTCTATTCCGTGACTCGTTAGTCCATTTTGGCTTCGATTTTTGTCCTTTTGTCGGATATCCGTTTCCTGCACAATATAGGTGAAAACATACAAATATAATGTATTCACTGTCGTTTTCCCTTACAAACCTGCAACTACCAAACAAAAACCCCTCACCCCATCTCACTAAACTCCATAGCCACCTTGGCAATCCTTCAATGCCCTATTGGTTGAAGGAAAATTATAAAAAATGGAGGGTTTTGATCACTTGGATTGGGCACCAAGCATAATTGATGGCTGAGATTGCTTTTGACTTTACCTCACACAAGAAACACACATGCTTGAAGCCTCTCAGCAAACAAGCACACTTGAAGACTTAGATAGTACTTAGTATAAATATAGGACTTGTAGCTTATAGTCTTTGGTCGAATTTTGTTTTAAGCAAGTCTTGTTAACAAATTTGTACCATTTTAATACTGCATTTTAAATACTTGTCATTTAATTTACTGTCATTTAACTTATTTTGCATGTAAGATCTTTTAAAGTAATGAAATTTAAGCTATCTTTAAATACTTGTCATTTACTTAACTGTCTTTTAAATATTGTTTTTTAAACTTTTGTATAAGCTTTTGAGTCATTGAAAGCTTATACAAACATTTGTTTTCACAACCTGTACAAAAAAAAATCAAAAAACAGTCAAACTCCAAAGGAGCCAGTAAATAGTGGATGGCCTGGTTCTTAGAGCTCCTTAGGGAAGCATATATGTTGGTAAAAGCTGATTTTGAGAGCGTATACACCTTGCCAAAAGCTAAGGACCTTTGTGAGTTTCTTTTTTTATCATTTTTGGCATTTTACTGTTCATGTGCTTATTACTGCTTATTTATGCTTTTTCTTGCTTATTTATGTTCTTTCATGCTTATTTATGTTTATTTGATGCTTTGATGTCATTTATTTAAGTCTTTATGATAAACTGTCTTTAATTGCCTTTTAAGTGTTTATTGCTTATTTGCTTATCTTAGTGTTTATTTTTGTTTGGAAAGTGCTTATTTCTGCTTAACTTTGCTTACTTGTCATCTATTTTTTAAAATCTTGCTTAATTTGTCAAAAATCAGTTTAAAATTGCTTTTATAAAACTTAAAAGGGTGTTTGGCATAAGGGGCCAAAGTGGGTTACTTTGGGTAAAAATCCTTTTGGGTCACTTGGCCACTTTTGGTCGGCCTTCTTAAGATGTTTTTAGTCTGTTTTTCCAAGATTTAAAGTCTTAAAGATTGTTTTGAAGTTTTTCTTTTCTAATTGGTATTGAAAATGTGGTGACTAATAAGGACATTTTCAAACACTTATTTGATTAGCTTTCAAAACTTGGCTTTTAAGTCTTGTTTTTAGGTTTCTCTTTTAAGTGCTTCAAATTCATTAGTTTAAAGAGGCTTTAAGTTCCTTGTGTTTTTCATCAAATCTGGTCAAGTTTTGTTTGGGTTTAAGTGTCCTGCAGTTAAAAACAGTCTGTTCCATCTTCAAATATCATTTAGTAAAAAGTGTTTTTAGATTTTGAATTTTTGAAGCAAAAGCTCATTAGGGGTTAGTTCACATCTGTTTCAGCTTGTTTTGTAATTTTAAGCTTATTTCCTAACTTATTTTTGGTCTTGCATAGTGCTAGTTATCTTGTGAATGAAACCCAAAAATTGCATACCCTGTGCAACCAGCCCTTTTCAGTTAGCTTTTCCTTAGATTATTTAAGTTTCAAATCATTTTCTATTTGCGGTTTTAGATAGCCTATAAGCTAAGCTTTTTAGTGGTATAAGGCTCATACCATAAAGATCCAAATATGGCTTAAATTAAGCTCAAAGTAACCATATAGGGCTGCTTGTTTAACTGTTTTTGCCAATTTAGCTTATTTGCTTAATTTAGCTTTTCTACTTGTTTTCATTTGCTTATTTTTGTTCATACTTGTTTATTAGGTATAGTATACCATCTGCTTTTGCTTATTTTCCATTTGCACTAGCTTATTTTGCCTAAAAAAGCCTAATAGTTTAGCACTTTAGGACTTAGTATAAAAAGTTAAAACTGTCAGTTTCTTTTTATTATTCCAACTTATTTTTAAGTTTTCTCAAAAAGTTCACTTTTTTAAAGTTATTTATTTTGTCTGTTTTATAATTATGCAAACATAAAAAAAATAAATTTTTCAAAAAGGGAGGTCAAGATTCGACCCCTGGACTCCCCTTCACACACATATTACATAATTTAACAAACTCACTCTAACCATGCGGTGCTAAGTAGGACCATCTGGTCATACTTGGCACCATTTTGTTATATAGGACATGTTCCCTTTTTAAGCTATAAGCCACGATTGCTTATATTCTGGCTATTTTTATAAGGCGTGTTGCAAAACTTTTATTTTTCCTGAATCCAGCATTGCCTAAAGTACTTTTCCTTATTTTTTTCAGATTTTTCCAGTTAAGTTTGATATTTTTAATCAATTTTTCTTTTCAAAAAAGTTTTTAATTCATAAAAAATTATTAAAAAGTCAAAAAAATAAAATTCTTTTTTTCAAAATTTTCTTTTATCATTTAATACTTAGGAAAATTAGATTTGCTTTCGTAGGGTTAAAATTTTACAATTTGTTTTTTTAAAAGAGCGGGATTGAATCCCATTCACGTTTTCCGTGTTTTTAAGCTTAAATCACTTTCGTTTTTGGTCTAGTTTTCTTTGTTCTTACATTTTAGGCACTTAGGGTTAATTAAAAGTTAAAAATTCATTTTAGGATTAAAATTTGATAATTTAGGTTTTAAGTAGCGTTTTTACGTTCCCTTTTTCATTTTTAATTTCGTAATTGCTTTCGTTTTTAGTTTAGATTGCCTTTTAATTGCTTTTTCCCGTATATTTAGATAACCAAATCAAACTCTTGATTATTCAAGCATTGTCCCACAAACCAAAACTCGATTTTCAAATTCACGGCCTCGTTGGGACATAACGACCCGGGTCCGGGTTTTAAACTTTGGGTGGATAACGACAGCGTAGAAACCGATACTTCCGAATATATATAATTTATTGTGAATTTAAACTTATTACTTTTTGGATTTTAAAAGTGATTTGTTTATTTTCCTATATTATATTATATATAGTATAAATTGCTACATCAAGATTTAACCCATATCTCCATAAGGCAACGCGTCCAATGTTCCCTCATCTATCATGAACCTCGAGCTAGCTGCACAGAATTCGTCAAACTACATTATTTTGTATTGAAGGGCAGTAAGCTGCGTACCGATGTTTCGAATCATATAAGAGTTAAAAAAATAATGATATTAGAACTAAATATGTAAAACTATAGTTTAATTTAAAAGCATTCTTACTGATGTATTTGTTGGTTACCAACCGCTTTCATATTTTCCATACTTTTGGATCAATTTTTGTTTGGTTCTAACAAAGAAAATTTCTCCTTGAGAAAATATAACTCATCAGTACTCTACGTCTTAACTAAAGCCTGCAAATGATAGATAAAAGGGAGATGTTAAAGGAAGATCTCATAAAATCAACGATACCCTTGACAAAGCAGAGGTACTCCGGATGACTCCTCACAGTTGTCCATGATGAAGAAACAAAGAACATAGAGCTTAATGTTCTCGGGCTTCTTCTTAGTGTCAAATAGATCAAAAGTTGACCTCTTAGGAACAAAAAGAATAGCCTTGAACTCGTCAAAAAGTAAAAAGTATTTTGATAGGAACAAAATAAGCGAAAGATGATACCTCTTACAGAAAGCTTATTGTTCTTGTCTGCAATTCCCTTCTCGTTATTCCATTCATCAGAGGAAAAAATATTAGGCACCATGTTAACTTTAGTAGACAATATACAAACCAATTAGGCGAGTGCAATTGATAAAGATCAATATAATCAGTCTGTGCTCACAGTAAACTGCATCAGTTTTCCAATACACAAACCAACCCATCAATATGCTACACAATTATGTTAGTAAAAAACTAAAAAGAGCAGTTCATATTAAGATTGTATATTATCCAAGCTTGTAGGGCCGACTTGAATCAAAGGCAATTGCCCATAAGGGCCACTAACCTGCAAAACAAATTTCTAATTAAACATGTATGATTTTCATTATATGACACAGTCACTTAGGGAGTGTTTGGAATTACTTTTAAGTTCATGTAATCATCAGTTGTTGGTTCTGGTATTAATGAAACTATTTTTGTAACATCCCCTCCGATTAAAGTGACCAAGAGTCACATTATGGTGACATATCAGAAACATATAAACTGAAAACGGAAAGACTTTATAAATAAAAATACTAAAGTCATGAAACAATAACTTCCCAAAAGTATTAAATTCCAACAAGTCTAAATGAAAAAAATTCTCAAAACGAAAGGGTCTTAAATAAAATCCAAAACAATTGAAAACTTATCAAGGTTGGTCCTCTAATAAAGCTTCCTACACTCATCAACTCAATATCCCAGCTTCCCGCTTAGTACCGATAGACGTAGGAAAAGAGAATGCGGCTGACCTAACGCTCAGTGAACAAATATAATAACAACAACAATAATAAGATAAAAGAATGAACGAAATGGATCATGAGAATCTGCTTAACAAATGTCATACGAAATATAAAGCGATAATTAAGAATTAAGGATAACAAAGGAGTGCCTACGAGATCAACAAATGTCTAATCATGATACATGAATAGACCCTTAAACATAATCAAATAGCCACATAATGAAATGTACACAGGCAAGCAACTCCTAATGTATCAATGTGATACGTGTGTACTTGCACACAACACACCATTCACCTGAACTGAAACTAACAAAGTACCTAGGAATGCATCCATACGCTCCTGCAAAAACAAAGTCATATCCAATATACACAATACAAACACGAGTATACATACATATGTAAGCTAATTATAATCAAAGGCCATCTTTCAAAAGGGAATGCCGTGGACCAATCACACCGCCACAGATAGTGTCAAGCCATTGGTGCATCAATGACATGGTCATGGTACCTGAAAATCCATGACTATAGACAAATTCAAATAGCTACGGACAAAGATTTTAAGCAGAAGAATATAACTGAAAAAGTTACCAATAACCAATCAAGATAGACGGATCTAATATCATACGTAGTATTCAAACAAGGAACAAGAATCACGAAACGAATATCAAATGAATATTAACTGAAATTATGAGAACGTGATCGCAAATCAAATGGAATATCAAATGAAATAAAGTAGATAGATAAAAGATCACCACCTCTTCCAAACTGAAATCAACAAGAAACCCATGATTACATGTTATTATCTATCTTATTTTATAAGTTTTATCACATGGTCTTACCATATATAGAGTTTAAGTGACCTAATTAAGGTTTCCGAAATTTTTAGAACCTGTCCAGTTTTTAAGGTAAGTTTCCAAGCTTAAAAGACCCATAAAAACACATTTTAAAAATATACCAAAAATTACAGAGGTTCCCATATATGTCTAGTATGTCTATGAATTTTGGTGGATTTTATTTCCATGTTTAAATACCCCTTTTACCCTTGTCACCAAAACTGATCCCGAAATTGATCTGACAGAACCTTCGAAAAGTTGACGCGTAAAAACCCTATTTAAACAACTCAGAAAATTTTGAAAAAAATCGTGGATGTAGCTAATATCATGAAGATTTACCAATTCAAATACTACTACTGAAGTTTTCGGATAGAAATTCCAGATTCGACACTTAATCTTATAAAATCTAAAAATCGACCTTCCCGACCTCCAATTGATATGAGGCCGGATTTTTACAGAAACTAGACTCTTTGAATTTAACTTTAGGCTTAAGAATCATATTAAAACTCATTTTTATCACCAAGATACACCCCGTGGAACATGACCCAAAATTCTGCCTAGAAATTTTAAACATAAAAACCCTTACTTTCACCAATCAAAACAAACCCTAAGGTTTTCTAAATACTTGAGTTTCTTATTAATTACACCAATAATGATATCTATGGTTCTTAACATGATATTACAACAACCATATTTAACAAGATTAAAACCCTACAATTTAACATGATTAAGAAAACAGTTGATATCATTAAAATACTTTAGTTTTTATGAAAACATCATATGTGAATCATGGAAACACAGGATGAAACAAGGAACATGGAATACTTACGAAGATTAAGATGGATACAAAAACAAGAACACCACACCAAGAACACCAAAGAATTGAACCAAGAACACCAAAGAATTACACCACAAACACCAAAACTTGAATAACCAACCGGAACCACCTACACCTTCTTCCTCCTTGGCAACTTCTATGGATGAATAACACAAAGATTTTTGAAAGTAGAAAGTTTTTTAGGAGAATAATGGTGGAGAGAGAATATCGCCGCCATATAATGTAAGAAAAGGGAGGGGAAGCACAAATAACTTTCTGCAAACTAAATGATTTTTATCTCTTTTTTCCTACACTCTTTTCCCTACATAAGCTAAAGTTTCAAAAATAAAGATATGGTAAATAACTCTCCATAGGGGCCTGCTAATAAGGAAAAGAGAGGGGGGGTGGCAAAATATTTTTTTCTCATTTTTGAAGATTACATAATATTTGCTAAAAACATTTTTACTCTAGGTTTTATAAACAAAAAGGAAAGTAAATAAACAAAATAACAAAATCAAAATATATTCCTTCCTGGTGTGGGTGGGGGGGAGGGGGGCTGGATTTATATATATAAATTAGGGAATTATATATTTTTAAACTATATATCTTATATTATAACTTAATAATACACAATTAATTATAACCTAAGGTTTTAATTCCAAATTAAACTTTAGGTTATATTTCAAATTAACAAAAATGAAATAAAATTTAAATTTTTGGGTTTTACAACTCTTCCCCTCTAAAAAGAAATTTTCGTCCTCGAAATTGAAATCGAAATTGAAATAGGTAGATGAATTCAGGTTATCAATTACCAAGATGAAACGATTGGTATGACAAACGATAGGGGCGCGATGAACAGTCAACCAATTCATACCAAGACTAATATCGAAGTCACTCATTTCTAAGGAAATAAATTTAGCAAAACGAATCTTATCATCAAAATGGAAGCGGAAATTTCTGAATTCGTGTCAGCTTTCATAGGCGTAGATATCGAGTAAGGTATAATTAAATTGCATAGGGAAGTGCTAAGGTGCTTAGCAAAGTGAAACAAGAATTACTGAATGTGTTGTCACCCTGTGATCAAATAAGACAAAACAGCACGACCATTCAAGAAGAGAGTTCCCGAAACGGTACCTGAAGAGTTAGCTGCCTGATCCTTGGTCGAAGAAAATACTTACTGGTCAACGAATGAAACAGTGAAGACAATTTAAAGTTAACATCAAAATACGAAAGGAAACGATCATATATCAAAAGGAAGTCCAATGTCTACCCAGATCTCCCACAGGTCAAAACCTAGTTCTACAACAGGACTCAACCTGGCAGCTCTGATACCATAATTGTAACATCCCGCTCCGATAAAGAGACAAAGAGTCACATTATGGTGTCATGTCATAACATATAAACGCAAGCGGAAGACTTTATTAAATAAAAATACTAACTTAATGAAACAAATGACTTCCAAAAGTATTAAATTCCAACAAGGTCTAAATGAAAGAAATCTTCAAACGAAAGGGTCCTAAATATAAATCCAAAATAATGGGAAAACTATCAAAGGTTGGTCCTCTAGAAGCTTCCTACACTCATCACTCAAATCCCAGCTTCTCGCTTAGTACATGCCGCAGGAAAAGAGAAAGCGGCTGAGCTAACGCTCAGTGAACATATATAATAACAACAACGGTAATAAGATAAAAGAATGAACGAAACGGATAACGAGAATCTGCTTAACAAATGTCATACGAAATATAAAGCGATAATTAAGAATTAAAGATAACAAAGGAGTGCCCACGAGCTCAATAAATGTCTAATCATGATACATGAATAGACCCTTAAACAGATATAATCAAATAGCCACATAATCAAATGTACACATGCAAGCAACTCCTGATGTACCAAATGTGATATGGGGTGTATTGCACACACACTACCATTCACCTGAACTGAACGGAACAAAGTACCTAGGATGCATCTATATGCTCCCTGCAAAACAAAGTCATATCCATATACAGAAGTACAACGACGAGTATACATACATATGTAAGCTAATAATAATCAAAGACCATCTTTCAAAAGGGAACGATGTGGACCAATCACACCGCCATAGATAGTGTCATGCCATTGGTGCATCAATGACATGATCAACGCTACCTCCAAAAGACTAGTTCAAATAGCTCGAGCAAGATTTAGGCAAAAGATATACTAAACAATCAACCAATAATCCAATCAAGATAAACCGGATCTAATATCATAACAAGTTATTTCAAACAAGGATCAAGGTAATCACGATACGAAAAATCCCGACTATTAAATGAAATCATGAGAACGGATAGCAAATCAAACGGAATATCAAATGAATCAAAAAGATAAAACATCATAACCTCTTCACTGAATCTACAAGAACCCATGATTACATGTCATTATCTATCTTATTTTATAAGTTTTATCACATGGTCTTACCATATATACAGTTTAAGTGACCTAATTAAGGTTTTCGAAATTTTTAGAATCTGTCCAGTTTTTATATATGGTTTCCAAGCTTGCAAGACCCATAAAAAACCTTCTAAAAACAGAAACAAAAGTTAAGAGTTCCTATATATATCTAGTATGTCTATAAATTTTGGTGGATTTTATTTCCATGTTTACATACCCCTTTTACCCTTGTTACCAAAACTGATCTCGAAATTAATCTGACAGAACCTTCAAAAAGTTGACGCGTAAAAACCCTACTTAGACAACACAGAAAATTCTGAAAAAAAATCATAGATGTAGCTAATATCACGAAGATTTACCAAATCAAAGTTTAGAGGCTAACTCCTTACGGTTTGAGAATTAAAAATCAAATACTACTACTGAATTTTTCGGATAGAAATTCCAGATTCGACACTTAATCTTATAAAATCTAAAAATCGACCTTCCTACCTCAATTGACATGAGGCCGGATTTTATAAAAACTAGACTCTTTGAATTTAACTTTAGGCTCAAGAATCAAATAAAACTTCATTTTTATTACCAGATACACCCTGTTGAACATGGACCCAAAATTCTGATCCGAGAATATTTTAAACATAAAAACCCTGTACTTTCATCAATAAAAAAACCCTAAGGTTCTAATCTTGTAGTTTCTTATCTAATTACACCATTAAATGATATCTATGGTATTCCATAACATGATATTACACCCAATTTAACAAGATTAAACCCTACAATTAAAACAAGATTAAAAACACAAATGTTTTCTTTACAATCTTTTAGTTTTTAATGAAAACTCATATGTGAATCATGAAATACAAAGTATTAGACAAGGACATTGGAATACTTAACGATGATTAAGATGCGATACAAGAACAAGAACACACCACACCAAGATCACCACTGAATTTAAACCAAGACCACCAAAGAATTACACCACAGTAAACACAAAACTTTAATAACCAACGAACCACCTACACCGTCTTCCTCTTGCAACTTTTATGGATGCATACACAAGTTTTTGGAGTAAATGGATTGAGCGAAAAATGGTGTAGAGGAGGAAAATTTGGAGCCGGCTAATAAGAAGAAAAGGGAGGAAGACACAAATAACTTTCTAGCAAAATTAAAAGATTTTATCTCCTTTTTCCTACACTATTTTCCCCCTAAAATAAGCTAAGCTTCGAAAAAAAAAGATTTTGGTAATTAGCTCCCATAGGGGCCGTCTAATAAAGAGAAAAGAGGGGGGGCAAAAAAAATTCTTATTTTTGAGAAGATTACAAAACAATATTTTCTAAAACCTTTACTCTTATCTTCTTAAAAAATAGGATTTATTTATAAACAAAAGGAAATAAATAAGCAAAAATAAAACAAAATCAAAATATATTCCTTGGGGGGGTGGGATTTATATATATAAATTAGGGAATTAAAGTATTTTTTTTACAAATATACCTTAAATTAAAACCTAGATAATACACAATTAATTATAACCTAAGGTTTTAATTCCAAATTAATACTTTAGGTTATATTTCAAAATAACACAATGAAATAAAATTCAATATTTTTAGGTTTACACTTTTGTTAATCATCATAACTATCTAGGGTCAAATTTATCAGTGGAATATTATATATGTATACAAACACCTAAAATACGATTTTCCTAGCACCAAAACAACTAATTATCTTCAAAATTTTCATATCACATAACCACTTCCAAACGCCAAACACCCTTTATTAAACCTAAGACTCTAAGAGCAATATGGATACATAGATACGTCATGCACATTGCATATGACATTCCTACAAAAAGCAAATAACAAAAAATAGAAAGCACAAACCTTGGTGGCAAATACAACACGATCACGGGGTATTTTTTGCTCTTTAACCCATCAGCTTATTTCACACAAGGGTTATCCGATTGGAAAAGTATCAAACTTGTGACTTTTTTCCATGTTATTCCCTATTAGATGTGTTTAACTTTAAAAATTCCCTATGTGGTGTACCTATAGCGAGAGTACCTGTCCACATCAGCAATTTTTGGTCATTCGGTACAAAACATATCATCTTATGATTAGGAAAATGCATGCCTTGGACAACCTATTTGAATCCACTTTATCAAACATAAGATATAAATATATTGTCGTTTGAACTGGCTCTAATATTATGAAAAGAAGTTTCATCGATAGGTGTTGGGAATTTTGAGTTACTACTGCCAGTTCTATTTTACTACTGCTAGTTCAAGAATGATACTGCTGCTAAAGACAAAAAGAAATAGACTAAGTAGTTAGTACTACTATAGCTAGTTATAAAAGTTTAGTATCTTTTGTCTAGTACAGAATGTTAGACTAGCAGTATAGTAGTACTGTTATTAATAGTTCGTGAGCTATTAGTATTATATAGTTAGTACTGCTAAAGTGATATGCATGAGATATATTAAGAATAGATAATACATTATCCATAGTAACGCGTTTTTGTAAGACCATTAAGGGATTCCTACCTTTGTAATAAAAGGAACCCTACGGCATAAGTTAGAATAAATCAATTTCATAAGATAGTTATTTAATAACACTTAGGCCGAATATTTGCAATCAAAATAACTAAAGTTTTTGAGTATAATCTGTTGTTCTTCTTTATATTACAAGTAGATTCCCACATAACTTGTAGTATCCACAACATAGTTTCTCATATAGATAACGTTTGGATAATATCCAAGTTAACTAAGCATTTAACAGGCTAAAAGAATCCGTTTCATTGGGACTTCACAATGTATCAAAGCTTGTAAGAAACTCCTGAATAAAAGAACTTATATCAGATCTAGATCACTTCCTATAATAACACAATGGTCTGGTGAAGAACCTTCAACACACATAGCAAACAGTAGAATCTCCTCAAATAGGTGTTATTGTAATACTTCCTATCCTCAAAGGGTCATATGACTCTTTGGAGCATGAGGATGGAGCGATCTCACTAGACACAGATTATAGTTTTATGAAGGTGATCTTGAATGGTGATGTTCCTATACAATAACAACAGATGAAAATGTTGTTTGAAACTAAAGTACATCCAAAGACTGCTCAAGCACTATTCTCAAGAACAAAAGAAGAAAGAAACTAAAAAGCATTTTGCTTTTGGCTATTCCTGATGAGTATCAACTAAGATTCCATGCAATAAAGGATGCAAAAACTCTGTAGGCTGCTATCAAGAGTAGTTTTGTGGTAATTTAGAATTTAAGAAGTATGCAGAAGAAATGTCTATGAGCAAGAATTTAGAAACTTATATGTATCTTACACAGAAGGCCTAGATAAACATATATAGGTTTTAAAAACTTATAAGCCGATTTAGAAGTTCTGGTGCAGCTTCGAACCTCAGCTGCACCATGAACGTCCTAATAGGCTTAAAGTTTTTTAACCTATCATATGCTTTACTAGGCCTCTGTGTCAGATACATAAAAGTTTTCAAATTGTTACTTCAAGACATTCTTCTGCATCTTCTTAGATTCAACATTACCACCAAACCTACTCTTGATAACAGCCCATAGAGTTTTTGCATCCTTTATTGCATTGAACCTTAGTTGATACTCATCAGGAATAGCCAAAAGCAAAATGCTTTTTTAGCTATTTCTCTCATTGTCTTGCTAATAGAGCTTGAGCATTCTTTGATGTACTTTAGTTTCAACCCATTCTCATCCTGTTGTTACTTGTATAGGACCATCACCATTCAAGATCACTTGCCATAAACTATAATCTGTGTTAGTGAGATACTGCTCCATCCTCATGCTCCAAAGAGTATATGCACCCTTCTTGAGGATAGGAAGTTTTACAATAAACACCATTTGAGGAGATTCTACTGTTGCTATTTGTGTTGCAGGTTCTTCACCAGACATTGTGTATTATAGGAAGATCTAGATCTGATAAAGTATCTCCTTATTCAAGTTCTCGACAAGCTTTGATACCACATATGTGAAGTCCAATGAAACGGATCTTTTAGCCTGTAAGCTTATTAACATGATATATCGCAAACTAACTATATTGAGAAACTAGATTGTAGTATACTACAATTATGTTGGAATCTAACTTGTAATACAAAGAAGAACAAAGAATACTAAAAACTTTAGATATATTGATTGCAAATATTCTGCCTAGGTTACAGAATAACTAACTATGAATTGATAATTCTAACTATGCCGTAGGGTTCCTTTTATACACCAAGGAAACCCTAATGGGCTTACAAAACGCGTACAATGATAATGCATATCTATTCCTAATATATCTCATGCATATCACTTTAGCAGTACTAACTATATAATACTAACAACACTAACTATTAACTAACAGTACTAACTATACTGGCAGTACTAACATTTGTACTGACAGTACTAACTAATATAACTAGCAGTACTAACTACTTAGTCTATTTCTTCAGTCCATAAGGCATCAGTATCATTCTTTATACAAGCAGTAGTAAAAGTAGAACTGGCAGTAGTAAATTCAAATTCCCACACCTACGATGAAACTTCCTTTTCATAATATCGAGCCCAGTTCAAACGACAATATATTTCCTATCTATGTTTGTATTAAAGTGGATTCAAAAAGTTTTCCCCAAGGCATGCATTTTCCTAATCATAAGATGATATGTTTTGTACCGAATGAACAAAAATTGTTGATGTGGACAGGTACTCTCGCTATAGGTACACCACATAGGCAGTTTTTAAAGTTAAACACATCTAATAGGGACTATTATTTTTTTTATAACATGGAAAAAAAGTCTCAAGTTCGATACTTTTTCCCAATCGGAAAAAATAACCCTTGTGTGAAATAAGCTGATGGGTTAAAGAGCAAAAAATACCCCGTGATCGTGTTGTATTTGCCACCAAGGTTTGTGCTTTCTATTTTTTGTTATTTGCTTTTTGTAGGAATGTCATATGCAATGTGCATGACGTATCTATGTATCCATATTGCTCTTAGAGTCTTAGGTTTAATAAAGGGTGTTTGGCGTTTGGAAGTGGTTATGTGATACGAAAATTTTGAAGATAATTAGTTGTCTTGGTGCTAGGAAAATCGTATTATTAGGTATTTTATACATAAATACACATTAACTGATAATTAGACCCCTATATTGTATGATGATTAAAAAGTGTAAAACCTAAAAATTTGAATTTCATTTCATTTTGTTAATTTGAAATATAACAAAAAGTTTAATTTGGAATTAAAACCTTAGGTTATAATTAATTGTGTATTATTAAGTTATAATATAAGATATATAGTTTAAAATATATATATATATAATTCCCTAATTTATATATATAAATCTGCCCCCCCTAGGAATATATTTTGATTTTGTTATTTTATTTATTTACTTTCCTTTTGTTTATAAAACCTATTATGTAATCTTCAAAAATAAGAAAAAATATTTTGTTCCCCCCTCTTTTCCTTCATTAGGCCGGCCCCTATGGGGAGTTATTTACCAAACTATTTTATTTTTAAAGCTTAGCTTATTTTAGGAAAAGAGTGTAGGAAAAAGGAGATAAAATCTTTTAATTTTGCAAGAAAGTTATTTGTGTCTTCCCTTCCTTTTTCTTCTTATATAACCGGCCATATTCCTCCTCTCCACCATTATTCTCTCAATAACTTTACTCCAAAAACTTTTGGAATATCATCCATAAAAGATGCAAGAAGGAAGAATGTAGGTGGTTCCCGTTTGGTTATTCAAGATTTATGGTGATTGTGGTGTACTTCTTTGGTGGTCTGGTTTAATTCATTGGTGAACTCTGGTGGGGTTTCATGTTCTTTGTATCCATCTTAATCTCGTAAGTATTCCATGTCCCCTTGTCTAATCTTTTATTTCATGATTCACATATACGTTTTCATAATAACCAAAAAGATGTAAAAGAAAAAACATTTAATTTTTTAATCTTGTTAAATTGTAGGGTTTAATCTTGTTAAAATGGTGTAATATCATGTTATGAAACCCTAGATATCATTAATGGTGTAATTAATAAGAAACTACAAGATTAGAAACCTTAGGGTTTTTTTTATTGATGAAAGTAAGGGTTTTTATGTTTAAAATTTCTCGGCAGAATTTTGGGTCATGTTCAACAGGGTGTATCTTGGTAATAAAAATGAGTTTTAATATGATTCTTGAGCCTAAAGTTAAATTCAAAGAGTCTAGTTTTTATAAAATCCGGCCTCATGTCAATTGGAGGTCAGGAAGGTCGATTTTTAGATTTTATAAGATTAAGTGTCGAATCTGGAATTTCTATCCGAAAAATTCAGTAGTAGTATTTGATTTTTAATTCCTCTAACGTAAAGGAGTTAGCCTCTAAAATTTGATTGGTAAATCTTCATGATATTAGCTACATCCATGATTTTTTTTAAAATTTTCTGAGTTGTCTAAGTGAGGTTTTTACGCGTCAACTTTTTTTAAAGGTTTCTGTCATACATTTCGTGATCATTTTTGGTGACAAGGGTAAAAGGGGTATTTAAACATGGAAATAAAATCCACCAAAATTTATAGA
Organism: Tanacetum coccineum; assembly: GCA_026074375.1. Classification (NCBI taxonomy): domain Eukaryota; kingdom Viridiplantae; phylum Streptophyta; class Magnoliopsida; order Asterales; family Asteraceae; genus Tanacetum; species Tanacetum coccineum. The sequence goes on from BQNB010071748.1 coordinate 19,456, forward strand.
CATACTAGACATATATAGGAACCTCTTAAACTTTTGGTATATTTTTAGAAGGTTTTTTATGGGTCTTTTAAGCTTGGAAACATACCTTAAAAACTGGACAGATTCTAAAAATTTCGAAAACATAAATAGGTCAATAAACTCTATATCTGGTTAAACCATGTGATAAACTTATAACAATAAGAATAGATATGACATTAATAGTCACGGTTCTTGTAGATTCAGTGAAGAGGTTATGATCTTTTATCTTTTTGATTCATTTGATATTCCGTTTGATTTGCTATCCGTTCTCATGATTTCATTTAATAGTCATTGATATTCGTATTCGTGATTCCTTGATCCTTGTTTGAATACTTCGTATGATATTAGATCCGTTATCTTGATTGGATTATTGGTAACTTGTTTAGTTATATCTTTTGCTTAAATCTTTGCCCGAGCTATTTGAACTAGTCATGGAGGTACCATGATCATGTCATTGATGCACCAATGGCATGACACTATCTATGGCGGTGTGATTGGTCCACATCGTTCCCTTTTGAAAGATGGTCTTTGATTATTATTAGCTTACATATGTATGTATACTCGTCGTTGTACTTCTGTATATGGATATGACTTTGTTTTGCAGGGAGCATATAGATGCATCCTAGGTACTTTGTTCCGTTCAGTTTCAGTGAATGGTAGTGTTGTGCAATACACCCCAAATCACAATTTGGTTAAAATAAAAAACCCATTAGGAGTTGCTTGTCTGTGTACATATGATTAGTGGCTAATTGATTATATCTATTTAAAGGGTCTATTCATGTATCCATGAATTAGACAACTTGAGCTCGTGGGCACTCCTTTGTTATCTTTAATTCGTAATTATCGCTTTATATTTCGTATGACATTTGTTAAGCAGATTCTCATGATCCGTTTCGTTCATTCTTTTATCTGTTCACTAAGCGTTTGCTCAGCCGCATTCTCTTTTCCTGCGGCATGTACTAAGCGAGAAGCTGGGATTTGAGTGATGAGTGTAGGAAGCTTCTAGAGGTCCAACCTTTGATAGTTTTCCCATAATATTCGATTTAATAATTAGGACCCTTTCGATTGAAGATTTCTTTCATTTAGACCGTTGTTGGAATTTAATACTTTTGGAAAGATTATTTGTTTCATTAAGTTAGTATTTTAATTTAATAAAGTTCCTTCCGCTTGCTTTTTAATAGTTTTTATGACATGAACACCATATTGACTCTTTGTCTCTTTATGCGGAGCGGGATGTTACCATTAATGGTATCAGACTGCCATTTAGTCCTGTAGAACCTAGGTTATGACCTGTGAGGATTGGGTAGACATTAGGCTTCCTTTTGATATGATCGCTTCCTTTCGTATTTTGATCTTAACTTTAAATTGTCTTCGCTGTTTCATTCGTTGACCGAGTATTTTCTTCGACCAAGGATCAGGCAGCTAACTCTTCAGGTACCGTTTCGGGAACTCTCTTCTTGAATGGTCGTGCTGTTTTGTCTTATTTGATACGGGTGCAACACATTCTGTGATTTCTGTTTCAATTGCTAAGCACCTTAGCATCTTCCCTACGCAACTTAATTATACCTTATCGATATCTACGCCTATGAAAAGTCTGACCACGAATATCAGAACTGTCCGCTTCATTTTGATGATAAGATTCGTTTTGCTAAATTTCTTTCCTTAGAAATGAGTGACTTCGATATTAGTCTTGGTATGAATTGGTTGACTGTTCATCGCGCCCCTATCGTTTGTCATACCAAATCGTGTCATCTTTGGTAATCTGAATAACCCTGAATTCATCTACCTATTTCAATTTCGATTTCAATTTCGAGGACGAAATTTTCTTTTTAGAGGGGAAGAGTTGTAAAACCCAAAAATTTGAATTTCATTTCATTTTGTTAATTTGAAATATAACCTAAAGTTTAATTTGGAATTAAAACCTTAGGTTATAATTAATTGTGTATTATTAAGTTATAATATAAGATATATAGTTTAAAAAATATATAATTCCCTAATTTATATATATATAAATCCCCCCCCCCCCACACCAAGGACTATATAGTTGATTTATGTTATTTTGTTTAGTTTACTTTCCTTTTGTTTATAAAACCTATTTAAAGACAAAAAGTAAAAATGTATTTAGCAAATATTGTGTAATCTGACAAACATGAGAAAAAAATTATATTGCCCCCCCCCCCTCTCTTTCCTTCATAAGGCAGGCCCCTATGGAGAGTTTATTACCAAAATCAATTATTTTTGAAACTTACTAATTTTAGGAAAAAGAGTGTAGGAAAAAAGAGATAAAATCATTTAGATTTGCAAGAAAGTTATTGTGTCTTCCCTCCCTTTTCTTCTTACATAGCCGGCTATATTCCTCCACTCCACATTAATCTCTAAAAAACTTACATCAAAACTTGTGGTATTCAACCAAAAAAGTTGCAAAGGAGGAAGAAGGAGTAGGTGGTTCCGGTTGTTATTACAAGTTTTGGTGTTTGGGATGTAAATCTTTGGTGTTCAAGGTTCAATTTCTTTGGGAGTTCTTGGTGTGGTGTTCTTGTTTTTGTATCCATCTTAATCTTCGTAAGTATTCCATGTTCCTTGTTTCATCTTTGTATTCCATGATTCACATATGAAGTTTTCATAAAAACCTAAAAGATTTTAAAGAAAACATGTTTTCTTAATCTTGTTAAATTGTAGGGTTTAATCATGTTAAAATGGTGTAATATCATGTTAGGAAACCATAGATATCATTAATGGTGTAATTAATAAGAAACTACAAGATTAGAAACCTTAGAGTTTGTTTTGATTGGTGAAAGTAAGGGTTTTTATGTTTAAAATTTCTACGCAGAATTTTGGGTCATGTTCCATGGGGTGTATCTTGGTGATAAAAATGAGTTTTAATATGATTCTTAAGCCTAAAGTTAAATATCAAAAGTCTAGTTTGTGTAAAAATCCGGCCTTCATATCATTGAGTCGGAAGGGGTCATTTTAGATTTTATAAGATTAAGTGTCGAATCTGGAATTTCTATCCGAAAACTTCAGTAGTAGTATTTGAATTGGTAAATCTTCATGATATTAGCTACATCCAATATTTTTTCAAATTTTCTGATTGTTTGAAAATCGGGTTTTTTACGCGCACTATTCGAAGAGGTTCTGTCAGATCAATTTCGGGATCAGTTTTGGTGACAAGGGTAAAAGGGGTATTTAAACATGGAAATAAAATCCACCAAAATTCATAGACATACTAGACATATATGGGAACCTCTGTAATTTTTGGTATATTTTTAAAAGGTGTTTTATGGGTCCTTTTAAGCTTGGCAAACTTACCTTAAAAACTGACAGGTCTAAAAATTTCGGAAACCTTAGATTAGGTCACATAAACTCTATCTATGAGTAAGACCATGTTGATAAAACTTATAAAATAAATAGATAATAAACAATGTAATCCTGGGTTCTTGTAAGATCCAGTGAAGAGGTTGGGATCTTTAATCTACATGATTTCATTTGATATTCCGTTTGATTTGCTATCCGTTCTCTTGATTTCATTTAATATTTGTTGATATTTGTATTCGTGATTCCTTGATCCTTGTTTGAATATTTCGTATGATATTAGATTCGTTATCTTGATTGGATTATTGGTAACATTTTCATTTAAATCTTATTTGCTTAAACCTTTGTCCGAGCTATTGAATTAGTCATGGTGAGAAACCGATGACCATGTCATGTGGATGCACCAATGGCTTGACACTATCTGTGGCGGTGATGAATGGTCCACGGCAATCCCTTTTAGCAAGTATTTCCTTTGATTATAATTAGCTTACATATATATGTATACTCCGACCATTGTACTTGTGTATATGTATATTGAACTTTGTTTTGCAGGGAGCTGTATGGATGTCATCCTATGTACTTTGTATAGTTCAGTTCAGGAGAATGGTAGTTTTGTGTGCAATACACCGCCATATCACATTAGATACATAGGAGTTGCTTGCCTGAGTACAATTCATTATGTGAGCTATTTGATAGTTTAAGGGTCCTATTCAAGTAACAAGATTAGACATTTGTTGATCCTATGGCACTCCTTTGTATCCTTAATTCTTAATTATAGATTATATTTCGTAATGACATTTGTTAAGCAAATTCTCATGATCCATTTCGTTCATTCTTTTATCTTATTATTGTTGTTGTTATTATATTTGTTCACTGAGCGTTAGGTCAGCCGCATTCTCTTTTCCTACGGCTGGTACTAAGCGGGAAGCTGGGATTTGAGTGATGAGTGTAGGAAGCTTCTAGAGGACCAACCTTTGATAGTTTTTCCAATTGTTTTTTGGATTTTCTTTTATTAAAAATAAATTTAAGACCCTTTCGTTGAAGATTTTTTTTCATTTAGACTTGATTGGAATTTAATACTTTTGGAAGTTATTTGTTTCATGACTTAGTATTTTTATTTAATAAAGTCTTCCGCTTGCGTTTATATGTTCTGATATGACACCATAATGTGACTCTTAGTCTCTTTATCGGAGCGGGATGTTACAAAAAGAGTTTCGTTATACCCAAGAACCAACAACTGATGATTACCTGAACTTGAAAGTAATGCCAAACACTCCCTAAGTGACTGTCTCATATAATGAAAATCATACATGTTTAATTAGAAATTTGTTTTGCAGGTTAGTAGCCCTTATGGGCAATTGACTTTGGTTCAAGTCGGCCCTACAAGCTTGGATAATATACAATCTTAATATGAACTGCTCTTTTTAGTTTTTACTAACATAATTGTGTAGCATATTGATGGGTTGGTTTGTGTATTGGAAAACTGATGCAGTTTACTATGAGCACAGACTGATTATATTGATCTTTATCAATTGCACTCGCCTGATTGGTTTGTATATTGTCTACTAAAGTTAACATGGTGCCTAATATTTTTTCCTCTGATGAATGGAATAACGAGAAGGGGATTGCAGACAAGAACAATAAGCTTTCTGCAAGAGGTATCATCTTTCGCTTATTTTGTTCCTATCAAAATACTTTTTACTTTTTGACGAGTTCAAGGCTATTCTTTTTGTTCCTAAGAGGTCACCTTTTGATCTATTTGACACTAAGAAGAAGCCCGAAAACATTAAGCTCTATGTTCTTTGTTTCTTCATCATGGACAACTGTGAGGAGTTCATCCCCGAGTACCTCAGCTTTGTCAAGGGTATCGTTGATTATGAGGATCTTCATCTTAACATCTCCCTTTTATCTATCATTTGCAGGCTTTAGTAAAGACGTAGAGTACTGATGAGTTATATTTTCTCAAGGAGAAATTTTCTTTGTTAGAACCAAACAAAAATTAATCCAAAAGTATGGAAAATATGAAAGCGGTTGGTAACCAACAAAACATCAGTAAGATCTTTTAAAATTAAACTATAGTTTTACTATTTAGTTATATATCATTATTTTTTGACTCTTATATGATTCGAACATTGGTACGCAGCTTACTGCCCTTCAATATAAAATAATGTAGTTTGACGAATTATGTACAGCTAGCTCGAGATTCATGATAGATGAGAGGAACATGCACGCGTGCTTATGAGATATGGGTAACAACTTGATGTAGCAATTTATACTATATATAATATAATATAGGTGAAAATAAACAAATCACTTTTAAAATCCAAAAGGTAATAAGTTTAAATTCACAAATAAAAATATATATATCCGGAAGTATCGGTTTCTCGCTTCGTTATCCACAAAGTTTAAAACCGGACCCGGGTCGTTATGTCCCAACGAGGCCACGAATTTGAAAATCGAGTTTTGATTTGTGAACAATGCTTGAATAATCAAAGATTTGATTTGGTTTTCTAATTCTACGGGAAAAAGAAATTAAAAGGCAATCTAAACTAAAAACGAAAGCAATTACGAAATTAAAAACGAAAAAAGGAACGTAAAAACGCTACATAAAACCTAAATTATCGAATTTTAATCCTAGAATGATTTTTTAACTTTTAATTAACCCTAAGTGAATAAAAAGTAAGAACAAAGAAAACTAGACCAAAAACGAAAATGATTTAAGCTTAAAAACACGAAAAACGTAAACAGAATTCAATCCCGTTCTTTAAAAAACCAAATTGTAAAATTTTAACCATACGAATGCAAATTTATTTTTCCTAAGTCCTAAGTGATAAAAGAAAATTTTTGAAAAAAAGAATTATATTTTTTTGACTTTTTAAAATTTATTATGAATTAAAAACAGTTTTGAAAAGAAAAATTGATTAAAAATATCAAACTTAACTGGAAAAATCTGAAAAAAATAAGGAAAAGTACTTTAGGCAATGCTGGATTCAGGAAAAATAAAAGTTTTGCAACACGGCTTAAAAATAAGCCAGAAATAAGCAAATCATGGCTTATAAGCTTAAAAGAGGAAAATGACTATATAAATAAAATGGTGCCAAGTATGACAAGATGGTACTACTGGCACTGATGGTTAGTGTGAGTTTGTTAAATATGTATGTGTGTGAAGGGGGAGGTCCAGGGGTCGAATCCTTGGCCTCCCTTTTTGAAAAATATTTTTTTTTTCTTTTTGCAAAATTATAAAACAGACAAAAATAAATAACTTTAAAAAAGTGACTTTTTGAGAAAACTTAAAAATAAGCTGGAATAAGCTAAAAAGAAACTGGGAGTTTTAACTTTTTTATACTAAGTCCTAAAGTGCTAAACTGTTAGGCTTTTTAGGCAAAATAAGCTAGTGCAAATGGAAAATAAGCAAAAGCAGATGGTATACTATACCTAATAAACAAGTATGGAACAAAAATAAGCAAAATGAAAACAAGTAGAAAGCTAAAATAGCAAATAAGCTAAATTGGCAAAAACAGTTAACCAATGCAAGCCTATATGGTTACTTTTGAGCTTAATTTTAAGCCACTATATGGATCCTTATAGGAATGCAGCTTATACCACTAAAAATCTTAGCTTATAGGCTATCTAAAACAACAAATAAAAAATGGTTTGAAACTTAAATAATCTAAGGAAAAGCTAACTGAAAAGGGCTGGTTGCACAGGGTATGCAATTTTTGGTTTTCATTCACAAGATAACTAGCACTATGCAGGCCCAAAAATAAGTTAGGAAATAAGCTTAAAATTACAAAACAAGCTGAAACAGATGTAAACTAACCCCTAATGAGCTTATGCTCAAAAATTCAAAATCTAAAAACACTTTTTACTAACTGAAATTTGAAGATGAAAAAGACTGTTTTTAACTAAAGGACACTTAACAAAAAAAAACTTGACAGATTTGATAAAACACAAGTAAACTTAAAAGACACTTTAACTAATGAATTTGACACTTAAAAGAGAAATAAACAAGACTTAAAAGCAAGTTTTGAAAGCTTAATCAAATAAGCTGTTTGAAAATGTGCTGTCACCACAGTTTCAATACCAATTAGAAAAAAACTTCAAAACAATCTTTAAGACTTTAAATCTTGGAAAAACAGACTAAAAACAGCTTAAGAAGGCTGACCAAAAGTGGCCAAGTGACCCAAAAGGATTTTTACCCAAAGTAACCCACTTTGGCCCCTTATGCCAAACACCCCTTTAAGTTTTATAAAAGCAATTTTAAACTGATTTTTGACAAATTAAGCAAGATTTTGAAAAATAGATGACAAGTAAGCAAAGTTAAGCAGAAATAAGCACTTTCCAAACAAAAATAAACACTAGGATAAGCAAATAAGCAATAAACACTTAAAAGGCAATTAAAGACAGTTTATCATAAAGACTTAAATAAATGACATCAAAGCATCAAATAAGCATAAATAAGCATGAAAGAACATAAATAAGCAAGAAAAAGCATAAATAAGCAGTAATAAGCACATGAACAGTAAAATGCCAAAAATGATAAAAAAGAAACTCACAAAGGTCCTTAGCTTTTGGCAAGTGTATAAGCTCTCAAAACAGCTTATACCAACCTATATGCTTCCCAAGAAGCTCTAAACCAAGGCCATCCACTATTTACCTTGCTCCTTTGAGTTTGACTGATTTTTGATTTTTTTTTGACAGAGTTGAAAACAAATGTTTGTATAAGCTTTCAATGACTCAAAAGCTTATACAAAAGCTTAAAAACAATTAAGTAAATGACAAGTATTTAAAGAAAGCTTAAATTCTCATTAACTTAAAAAGAAATTACAATGCAATAAGTTAAATGACAGTAAATTAAATGACAAGTATTTAAAATGCAGTATTAAAATGGTACAAATTTGTTAACAAGACTTGCTTAAAACAAAATTCGACCAAAGACTATAAGCTACAAGTCCTATATTTATACTAAGTACTATCTAAGTCTTCAAGTGTGCTTGTTTGCTGAGAGGCTTCAAGCATGTGTGTTTCTTGTGTAAGGTAAAGTCAAAAGCAATCTCAGCCATCAATTAATTGCATGGTTGCCCAATCCAAGTGACAAAACCCTCCATTTTTTTATAATTTTCCTTCAACAATAGGGCATTTGACGGATTGCCAGGTGGCTATGGAGTTTAGTTGAGATGGGGTGAGGTTTTTGTTTGGAATTGCAGTGTGTAAGGGAAAACGACAGTGAATACATTATATTTGTATGTTTTCACCTATATTGTGCAGGAAACGGATATCCAACAAAAGGACAAAAATCAAAGCCAAAACGGACAAAACCGAGCACGGAATAGAAAAGCGTGAAAAGTCAAAGTCAACCAAAGTCAACCAAAAAGTCAACCCCAACAAAGCCAAAAGTCAAAGACAAAGCCGTAAACGAAGAAATACTTAATTGGTCAACCCGCACCCATTTAATGGGCTGGGTCAACCCATTAAGTTATTTATACAAGTCAAAGAAGCCCAAAAAAACAACATGAGGGGCTTATCCTGCCAAGTCCTCAAAAGAGTTATAACACCACAAGGACCATCCCTGCAATATAACAATATACCTTGAGGGACTAAAGTTGCCAAACCACCAAACCTTTACCATGCACCAAATCAAATCACTGTTTATCTCTTACATTTTCCCGCCAAGCCTAAACACCAATTTTAGCCCTATTCACCATCACTTTCCTCAAACCCCACCTTATAAACAGCAATTGCCACCTTGGAAATCCCCTTTAATCCCATTTGTCCATGATAAAAAGGCAAAGATTGAAGGGATGGAATCAAAAGACTTGGGTTCTACTCAATTTGGACGGCTTGGATGAGCTTTTGAAGTCCCTCACACAACAAACACACTCTTATTTCCTCTCACAATGAAAGCACAATGGGAAGAAGAAAAAGATTGAAGAAGTCTAAGACCTAAGTCATTTTTGTATAAAAAGGACCCCTATTGTAGCCATTGAGGCATCAAGTTTTAATTTCAGTAATTTTACTTAATGTTTTTTTATCATTGTCTTTTAAATTTCTAAGTCTTGTAATTTCTTTTTAAGTTAATAAAAATTTAAGAATTTTATGTTTTAAAATCTGTCTTTAAGCACTTATTGTCTTTAAGTCTTGATTAAGTTACTAAGAACCTTTGTTTTGAACTCTTATAAGCTATTTTTATTAAGTACATTAAACAAATTAAGTAGCTAAGAAAAACCACAAAAAAAGAAACCACCCCTAAATTACCCCATCTAAGATTTTTGGATGATAAGCCGAGTTATGGATGGCTTATGGAACTCATACTAGCTTGTCTCATACAATCTAGAGCTTGTAGATGAGCTTCTAAAAGTATTGTTTTAGCCTTGTTTTGAGCAAAGGCCTTTGTAAAAGTTTCAAATTTTAATTTTTAGCTTATTACTGTAGCATTGCTTATTTACTGCTTATTATTGCTTTTTTATGCTTATTTATGTTATTTATTGCTTATGTATGTTTGTTTTATGCTTCTATGTCATTTGTGCAAGTTTACTTAAAATCTGTCCATTGTAGCTTAAAAATTTGCATAATCTGTTTTAGCTCATTTAAGTGCTTATTGGTTGTTGAAACTTCTTAATACTATCTTAATAACTTATAAAACATCTAGTCTTTGAAGTCTTAGTTTTAAAAACTAATTTTCTAAGCTGAAATGTGTTTTTCAAAAGTTAAAGGGGTGTTTGGGTCAGTAGGTTTTATGGGTGAAAATGGGTCAAAACCTGCTTTGTGCTTTTGAGTCAACTTTGATTAGATAATATTAGTTATAAAATTTAGTTTGTTTTAAATTTTAATTGTTAAATCTCTAAATCATAGGTTATATAAGTAGTTGTTTGAATCTGAGAACATATAGCTTATTATATAAGCTTATTTGATTAGACCTATAACTCTTGTGTTTTTATGATTGTGTTTTGATAGGTTTAAGTGTATAAAACAAGTTTAAACTAAGGTCTTAAGCCTGCAAGTGTGGTTTATAGTTTTACCAATCCTGTCAAAATTTTAACTAAGTGTTGAAAAAAAAAGAAATAGCTTTTTCATTTGCTCATTGTTGCTTAGTCTTAATTTCAAAATGTTTTTTTGAAAGATGATACTTGTTCTTTGAGGTCAAATCTCAATCTGTTTGTAGGTCTTAAGGTTATAAGCATCTGTTTGAGGGCTTATTTTTAAGCTCAAAGTAGGTATTTTGCAAAGATTGAAAATAATTTCTAAGTATTGAATCTGAGTGAACAACCATTTCCATAAGCTTTTTCATGGCTTATTTGTGTTTCAAACTCCATTTTGTTTACTGATTATTAAAGCTTAATGGATAGAGCTTTTAGGGCATAATAAGCAGTCTAAGCCATAAATTCCAAATTTAAGCTTAAAAATAACTCAAATGTGTCATTTGGCTCTTTTTGTTAACAGAATTTAGCCATTAAGCTCTTTTTAGCTTATGTGAGCTTTTTAGCTTTTTGAAATTGCCTTTAAGTATTATTTAGTTTTGGGCTTATTGGATAGTCTAAGTCCCATTTAGCTTATTTCCTGTAGGATAAATCTTATTTGAGCTTATTTGCATTTTAGCTTAGAAAATTTTAAGTTTTTAAGCTTTATTAGTTAATCTGTCATATTAAGCTTAGTGTAGCTTAGGTTCTTTGCTTATTTGTGTTCATTAGAGCTTTTTAGATATAGCCTTTCATCTGTCTTAGCTTATTTTGAGTTTTCTTATCTTATTTATGTTTAAAATAGCTTAACAGTTTAACATTTAGTCACTTAGTGTAAAATAGCTTATTTTGTCAACTTTGACAGCTTATTTTAGTGCTTATTTGTGGTTTATAAAAAAAGTTTTTTCATTAAAGTTTGTTGTTTACAGCTTATTTATAAGCTATGTACAAAAGTTTAAAAAAAAGAGCAAAAAAAGGAAGGTGGAAGTCCAAGGTGAGCAGGGCTCGAACCCTAGACCTCACACCCTCATCCCTTATAACACACACACACACACTACCGCTGCGCCCTTGGAACTTTTTCGTTATAGTCCCAAGTGGTTTGATATTTAAGGGCATTTTAGCCTTTAAGCCATTTCAGGCCCTTTAGTGGGCTTATATGACAGCTTATTTATAAGCCTGTTTGTCCAAGCTTTTATTTTCTTGCAACTTCACGACTAAAGTATTTCTTGCTATTTTTCAGAATTTCATATCGTTAGTATTTTTTATATTTAATTTTCATTAAAATCGTTTTTAATTCATAAAAAAATATAAAAATGTCAAAAAAATATAATTCTTTTTTTGAAAATTTTCTTTTAACATTTAGGACATAGGAAAATTAGATTTGCTTTCGTAGAGTTAAAATTGCAAAATTTGATTTTTTTAAAGAACGGAATTAAATCCCGTTTACGTTTTTCGTGTTTTTAAGCTTAAATCACTTCCGTTTTGGTCTAGTTTTCTTTGTTCTAGCTTTTTAGTCACTTAGGACCTATAAAAGTCAAAAAGATCACTTTAGGATTTAATTTTGATAAATTAGGGTTTTTAAGTCGCGTATTAGGACTCCCGTTTGCGTTTTTAGTTTAAATTTGTGTTGCCTTAATTGTTTTTAGTGTAGATTGCATTAAATTTCCCTTAGGCTTTGGAAAACAATCCAAAAATCTTTGTTCCATTCAAACATCAATTATGAAACCATCTTCCGACTTTCAATTGCATTCCTCGTTGGGGATAACGACCCGGGAATCATACTTCCGGTTTATTACAGTTGAGATTTTTTGATTCTTATCCCTTATATTATATATTTATAAGTATATTTTATATATTTATTTATATATATATATAAAGGTTAGTTTCAATCAGTTTTTGGCGCCGTTGCCGGGGAGGATTGTATACGATTGTTGAGCCGTTTGACAATTTGTGTTTGAAGATCCTTCCGTGTGAAGTTATTTTGTTTATTTTCATATAAAAAAATACAAAAAGATTTTTCTTTTATTAGTATATATATAATATAAAAAAAATCAAAAAATTAAAAAAATTGTCCATAAAAAGAAATAAAATTCACCATCAATATAATACTTTCAATTGAAGTATTATCATTAATAAGTTCCCGAACCAAAGATCAAAAACTTACCTTTTGTGTCTCTCGCGAGGTACGGTTCACCTTTGAAAGTTAAACAAACTATAAGAGGGGTATAAGGCGGGTTGTTCCTAGGAACTACGACCCTAAAGGAGAAAGGTTTTTAATAGCTTCGCGCTTTCCTACTCCTCCGCTCCTTTGTGCGTTTTTCTCTTTAAAGAGTTACCGAGAAGCGAGTTGATTATTAGGTTTAAGTGTCTTATCTCATTGTCCGTTATTAAAATATATTGTGAATACATTGTTGAAAAACCAAAAAAAAAGAAAAAAAATAGTATAAATTTTCTTTTTAACATGTTTAGTGCTTGGCACTCTTTCTCTATCTCGTAATTCTAAACCTGTCAATCAAACAACAAGTCCACCAGACTTTTGTTGAACCATTTAATCTTGTGGAACCAATTGAAAATCAAGCTCCTCCCGTAGTTACGATGGACGATAATCGTACTATGGCTCAATTGCTCGAAGCACCCACTGAGGGTTACGAGGATGCCATCGTTGTTCCCGAAATCACCGTGGACAACTTTGAGCTTAAGCACGGATTGCTTACCCTTGTTCAATACAAACAATTTTTTAGACATGACAAAGAAGACCCTCATGCTCACATCCGTTATTTCAACAAGATCACTTCTATGATGAAGTTCCCGAATGCCCCGAGTACGTCGGTTAAGCTTATGCTTTTCCCATTTCCCTCGAGGGTGCCGCCCGAATTTGGCTTGAAAAAGAACCCCCTCGATCGATTCTTACATGGGATGATCTT